>JBBMKA010073476.1:0-15400 GCA_037833695.1 Sechiopsis laciniata | reverse complement strand
TATGCGTTATTTATTTAGGAAAAGTTGTTATAAAGGTATTTTATTAAACAATATTATTGTACAAAACTACATCATAAGTACACATGCAAGTAAATCAATGAATTTATTTTTCAAACTCTCACTATCATTACTATTTATTTATTGGAAAAAAGATACATTTTTAATTCCTAGATTTATATCTAGTTTTAATTTAATTAACACTTTAGTCTGAGTACTTCAATAATATTCTATTTTAATTATTGAAATAATAAAATCTTTAATTATATAGTGTAATATTGACTAATTAAATTAAATTTAAAGTTCAATATATTGATAAAATTATTACTTTAATTTTCACATAAATTTATTTTTTTAAAAGAAAATATGTATTAAAGTAAATTAAAAAAATACATCAAAATTAAAATATTAAATATTCAAATCCAGCGACTAAATTGAAACTTTATCCCAATCACAGAACTAAAAATGTAATTTTTCACTATTTTTCTTTTAGCTTTCACGAAATAAACAAATCGATAATTATATAGTGTAATGTTTACATTTTCCACTAAAAATGTAATTTAAAAAAATAGCTCTATTTTGAATTTGTGGTGGTTAGCTTTCACCTATCTCTTAGGGGACAAAATTTTACTGTATAAGATGGCCTGCATGGTGACATAAGGTTGACCATTTTCCTTCACTAATTAGATTCTATTTCATGAAAAGCTTGATTATTCTATTTTTTTTTCTTGAATTTAAAGAAGAAAAATGGTATTGAATTTACTATTCTCATAAAATAATTATAAATATAAGTAAACTTAAAGTATTTGTATCTATAGGGATTAATACTGTATTATAAATATTCAATACAGTATTATGTATTATTAATATAATATGATGTATTAATAATATATTATTATAAAAAAGTATTATTATTACCGATGATTATTGCTATTTTTTTTTAAAAAAAGTGACCATATTTATAATTATTTTCTACATTTGACTAATCTTCTAATTTTTCATTTAATGAATGATTTTTCTTTCAAGTTCATATATATATTTTTTCTTCTTTTATCTCTTTTTCTTCAAGACAAGTAGATCTAAGCCACTTTCTAAGAGCTCGTTTGATAACTATTTTGTCTAGTTTTTAGTTTTTGAAATTTAAGGCTACAACAACTACAACATCTACATCTTACCTATATTTTAAGAAACCAACCAAAATTTAGAAGGAAAAAATAATAATTTCTAAAAGTTTGTTTTTGTTTGAAATTTGGTTAGCATTCACATATTTTCTTAAGGAAAGATAAATACATTGAAAGAAAGATGAAGTACATTATAGAAATATAAATAAAAAAAAGCTTAAATTTCAAAAATCAAAAACAAAAAATTATTAAACGGGGCCTAAATAACTCATTACTAACCTATCAGACGAATGACATTAAATTCATACCTATGTCTATCAGAGTGACAACGATCATACAAAAATGCAATACAAAATAAGCAAGCAGTTTCATGCACTCTATCTATATAGTTGATGATATATGTCTTTTAACTAGTTAAATTATATGTTGGATAAATTCAATTCAAATGGTACAAAACACATTTACTTTTTTTTACAAACAAAATCCCTTTACTTCAATAGTTTTTTGAATAAAAATTCCTTTTAATAAATATTACTAATATGAAAACTAATAATAATTTAATAAAATGACTATTCTTTTCTGGAATTAAAAAAAATACTTAGGAACAATAATTTATATTATAAAATATTCTCAAAAACAAAAAAAATATATTATAATTTATATATTTTTATTCGTGACCGTTACCTACAAAATTTATAAGAGAAGAAAATTAGTAGAAAATTAATTCTTAGATAATGATTCTTATAGATTGAAATATAATCTTAAACTCTTGACTCATTCTTAAAGTGTACTAAAAAAACTCATTCTTAAGTTTTATTTTATTTTATTTTATTTAAAATTCGTGAGTGTCCACCTTACCTACAAAATTTAAACGAGAAGAAAATCTGTAGAAAATTAATTATTAAATAATGATTCTCATAGATTGAATTTATAACTCTAAATCCTAAACTCTTAACTCAGCCAAACTTGTCATAAAATATAACAACCATGAAGTTGCCTAGTAATCAAAAGGAATGTAATAAATTCAATCCATAGTAACTGCCTACTAAGAATTAATTAAATATTGTAAGGTGTAGGATCAGATGATATATCATGTAATAGTTATAGAGAGTATAACTACTCTCAAATAATTTCTTTAGTTTAATCTATAAGGGCCCCACAGAGAGTATTAATACTCTCAAGTCAGATGAAGGCATTGAAAATGACTTCCTGTATAAGCCTTTCTACGAGAGTCAAATACCAATTTTTAGAATTGAACTCGTGACTGTAGAGTTGAATTGGATTACAACCAATCAACCAAGTGAACACGCCACACCCAGTAACATATGCATGCACACATTTGATTGGTTTTATTGTTACCTTTTTTTTCATTATTATTTTTTTTATTTATGAGTGTTCAAGTTAATTTACGCAGGCAAAAAACAACATAACGTACCATTTACTAATAATGAAGTTATAAGTTTAAATTTACACTTTTCTAAATGTTCTTGAATAAAAAAAGGAAAAAAAAAAACCTTGTTTAATCCCTTACATTTGAAGTGTAGTTTCAATTTGATTCTAAATTTCAAAATTGAACACTTTTATCTAATGACATTTTAATAATGTTCACTTTTAGTCCCTTAAATCACAAAATTGTTTGTTACATAGCGTAATATTGACTAAAATGATGATTAACTAATTTTCAATTTGATTATATTAATGAAGTGATTATAAATTAAAATGAATATGATTGAAATATAAAGAGTAACAATGTTTAATTTTAAAATATAGGGACTAAATTAAAACTAGATCCCAAATTAATATAAAAAAGTAATTTTCCAAAACTTTTTTTTTACAGGCAATCCGGCTAAATCTTTCTTGTAGTCAACCCAAGGAATCATGCCAAGTAATTGTCATTTATATTATTTGATCTTTTGAATTTTTTCCTCTACACAAAAACTTTGCATTTTCCATTTAAGCGTGGATAGAAATTCATACAAAATGCCAACTCCCAACCTAAATGTTAGAGATTCATTAAGAACTATCAAATCGCTCGCCCCAAGTCAACAATTGAACCATCAGAAACATCTACAAATTCAATGACTGAAGTTTCAGTAACATCCAATTAACTCATTAATTGCATCATCCAAAACATCTGTGCCCCACCAATAAAAATGTGATTATGAAAATCACGTGCACCGGAAATGTGATTAATAAATTAACATACCCTTCCGCCATTGTTTTGGTAATCGAAAATGAAGCTAATGTATACCTCAATTGCAACACGAACACAGTATAAATATTGGCAGCGAAGTTCTTGGTTCTTCTGTACCATGTGGTTTACTTAAGGAGAGAGTAGATATAGGGGACCAACTAAAGAAGAAAAGATAGAAGAATTTATAAATTCTCTCTGTGATAAATTTCTCGTAGATTCATTAACAGTTATCTCTACCATTAAAATAATAACGTTAAAATTAATAAAATAAATGAGTGGGTGGTTATTAAATGATGGGTAGTTTATCTGAGATCATGGATCATAAATAGGGATAAATAATTAATAAATGGAAAATTAAATAAGATATTAATAATTTCGAACATTCTCCCCCTTGATCCACGAACACCTCATCAATGTCATAATGAAAAACAAAACACATGGATTATGACAACAAGTTCTCTTAGTGCGAGTATTATCTTCCATATATCACAATGTATCATATTTCTCAACTCAAACCACATACTTCAATGAATAAACCCTAAATTTATTCTAGGTCCATACTGAAGTAATATTTTCTCAACAATAAATATGTATGTGCACAACTATAGGCTCGAAATCTATATGATAAGTTCAACATGCCCCTTGTCGTATGTCTCGAAGTTCCCATAATCTGATATGAGACATATTGCATGGAGTACTTTCTATCTTCTACACAATGCATAAGCTCGGAAATTGGCAAACTTGACATGCCCGATGTATTCGTCTCGAACGTTGGTTTCGACCATGAGAATGAATGAGAGGAGAGAGTTCCCCACGCTTCGATCGACGATGAACTTCATTGGAAAGTTCCATCTAGGGTTTTTGCCTCCTTTCATATCCACGTTGGTTTTGAATTTTTGGTCAGTCGAAGCATCGCCGGTGAGAGTAGCAACGACGTATGTCTCATTTTGGAGGAAAATTCGAGTTTGTTGAGGCCTTCGGCAGAGATAACAATCACTTCTAAACATAGAAAATCCATTTGTAGAAACAATTGTGTTTTGAAGAAAAGAGAAATGTATTGCATGGAGGACAATTTTGGTAAGAGTTTGTAAGTTCTTTGTGTAATTTATTTAATAATGGGAAACATTATTGGTTAAATTTGTTTTTAGGGTTGGATAAATTACTGGTTAGTTTCTCATCTAATTAGGTGTCTGAGCTTTAAAGTTTTTATCTATCAAATGTCTAGTATATTTAGCAATTTTAAAATAAACTAATATATATTAGGAATGAAAAGTGAAATCAAAGTAGACATTTATCAAAATACAAAATTATAAGTGAAGGAATTATTAGATACAAAATTGAAAATTTAAAGGTCAATAATTATACATAATTATATAAAGTTGAAAGTTCAAGGCCATATTTGATATAATTCTTAAAGTTTAATTAATAAACTTATCATTAAACTAAACTATTCTATCAACCATCAACGGCTACTATGTTCTATTTAAAATCATTGGATTGATGTAAGTTAAAAACTATATGCCTTCTAATAATAGTCTCCATATAAGGTTTGAAATATAGTTTTTAAATTCTACCTCATACATTTACCAATACATCTAACAGTGTAGAATGCCAACCCACATTGTTTTTTAGCCTCTCAAGTGAATTTTGCATTTGGTGTAGGTGGAATTTTTTTTTTTTTTTTTTTTTTTTTTTTTTTTTTTTTTTTTTTTCAGTTCAAATCAGTTTGAGTGCACCTTAACTAATGTTAAGAAACATACTGAGACTTTTTAACATTTAGATGTTAAAGAAACTCATATGAAATTAATTTTTAGGTAATTATTTTTTTTTGTGCTTCCTAATATTGCTAGGTAAGATATTTCTCAGATACCTAGATATTTCTCAGTATAAAATGTTGTTTACACTATAATTTTTTAATAAGTTTGATCTTGGTGCTCCATTCCGCAGTTGATTAAATAATTTTCTCCTAACCCTTGAGGATCGCATATACTGTGTTCGCGATTCTTGCATTTCCTTTCGTTCCAAATCCACTAGAGGATGTGTCTCCTTTAATATTCGAAAAAATGATCTACCTTTGGGTTCTTGGCATTGAACCAAAAAGAGCTAAAAAGGAAAGAATTAATGAAATGATACGTTTGTGAATCCTTCAAGTCTTGAAGTTAGGACATTTTGTCAGATGTTGCTTGAATTAGATAATCCAAGTTTGCTCGAATTATCAATTTTTTGTACACCCTAAAAAGAATTATTAAAGGCTTTTTTTTTTTTTTACTATGAAACATAGTCATAATATGTCTTTTTAGTAGTGAAAATGTCATAGATTTGACTTCCTAATCTCAATCATGTTAAAATTAAAATAAAAATTAAAATTAATTAAGCAAATTATTATTTAGCTCCAAAAAAATAAACTACAAGAAGAAAAGAAAACGCTAAATATAAATTATTCATTACATCCCAACTTGGTTATTAATTTTGTGTTCTTCTCAACAAGTCGCACCCAACAACTCCGTCGTCTGATTCCTTTCCATTTAAAATAAAACATTAATAGAATTAAATTAAATTTGCATCAACAGCTATTTCGTTACTTTTGCTTTGCCATTGACTCTAAGTTTCTATTTAAACCCATTCATTTTCACTTCATTTTTGCCAAACACACCCAATTCCTATCCTTCTCTTGTTTTTTGCCTCTAAAAAATGGATCCTTCGAAAATGTTGTTTAAGCACGACGAAAACCCCGCTGCCGCTCACACAACTCGAGGATTCGGATACTCACCAGAGGCATATCCACCACCGCCACATTACGGTGGTGGATATCCACCGACAGGATACCCACCGCAGCCGATGCCCGGGTACGGTGGATATCCTTACGGCCTGTATCCTCCACCTTACAGTTATCCACATCCACCGCCGCCGCCAACCGCCACTCATGGATATGCTCCGCCGATGGGATATCCACCGTCGGAGAATGTTCAGAAGAAGAAAAAGAAGAAGTCGGGAAAGAGTAAAATATTTGGATTGGGAGCCGGGTTGGTCGGTGGATTGGTCGGTGGGCTGTTGCTCGGAGATTTGGCGGCGGATGTTGGGGCGGCGGCGCCGTCGTTTGAGTCATTTTCAGATGCCGCCGGCGGCGGAATCGATCAATTGTGTGATGCAAGCATCCAATCTGCGTCTGACAGTATTGATTTTCTTGGTAGCATTGGCTGATAATTATTCAGATTATTATATCACGAAAATGTGTTTTACTGAATCGGATCGCTTATTTTTAATAATTTTGTGTTTATTTATGAAAATCGGTTATATAAGTTTTTGTGGTTGTAATGATTATTGGAGAAAATAACTGTCTTTGAGTTTTTCTACTGAAACAGTCGATGGCAGGTATTTTAATTTAATTATGTTCGTGTTTGTTTGGGCAAGTTTTGAGTTAAAATTTTCTCAATCATTTGTGTTTATAATGTAATATTTTGAAAAAGATTTAAATATTACGGGCTAATAATTTGGTTTAATTTTATTATTTAGTGATAATCTAGTTTTACATTACATGTTTAATTTTGAAAAATCAGTATTTGACTCTCATTTATTTAAGAGCAGTAGTATATCAGCATAGAAAGAGTAGTACTATATCGGCATAGAAGTTGTAGTTCATGTTCTAGAAGATAATTATTCATATTATTATACCACCGGAACTGCATTGAAGTTTAATTATTATTTTAGGGTTTGTTTGTTAAGTTTTTGTCTTTTACTTTCCAATTAACTTAATATTGATCTAAATCTATATACATAATATATAATTAATTTTATTTAAATTACTCCACTAAAATTATACATTTGAAAAAGTATACTAAAATCCCACAAAGCCTATATATTTAACCATATGAATTTCACACGTGACTCAAACGTTGAGAAAAAATTATCTAATATTTTTTGATCGAATACTCGTTAGACTTCAACTTTAATATCAAATTCGATAAATTTAAAGTTTCATTCCAAAATTAATTGACAACAACACAAATAACTCATGTATCTTATATAAATTGTAAACTCATCTTTCTAATATAAAATCCTTAACATTATGGTCAACATATGATACATAGGGGTTATATAGAAGTACTTAAATTGATCGAGAGTTCTGCATATGGATTATTATTTCGAGAGAAAATACAAAACAAGAAAATGGATGGTGATCATTGAAATCAATAAAAATCTAGAAATAAAAATAAAACATACCATTATGGTAAAAAAGAAAAACTATTTTATTTTTCCTAGGTGTGCTTCTAATGACAATTTAAGTATTTTTGATGAATGAATTCTTGATCAAAATGTTCTTTTTATGTGTCCCAATAAGGTTTAGTTTTCAACATATAATGTCTAAAGGTACAATAATATGAGAAATAATGCATCTTGTAAGAATGGTTGGTATTGAATAGCAAAAATCAACATGTTTAATAGAGCTATTAGAACACTTTATGATGTGAGATACATTCCAGATTTGAAGATAAGATTAATCTTTGAGTACTTTTACTACAAAATAGTATAAGTTCACTATGGAAGATGGAGTTCTGTAAGGTGTAAGTAATGGAAGTTTAATTTTTATGCAATACACGATTCTACAATTCTGGACGTATGTAGCAGTTTTACCCCGTTATCACGTAAATGATGTTACTCGACGTTGGCATATGTATCTTGGGCATATAAGTAAAACTGGAACGATTGAATTAAATAAATTAAAAAAAAGGCTTCTTGATGGAACAAAATTTAGTGACATAGATTTCTGTGAGTATCGTGTTGGAAAAGAGAAACCTTTCAAATTCTTCAAAGATATTTATAACACAAATAGAACACTTGATTATATACACTCTAATCTTTAAGGTCTAGCTAAAAGTATTTAAAGTTGATGCATTTTATTTGCTAAGCGCGGTATTGATGGTTTTCTAGAAAATTTTGGATATTTTTCTTGAAGCAAAAGACGTATGATGTGTTTTCTACTTTTAAGGATTAAAAAAACCACGATTGAGAAAGAAACATACCGTTAGATACAATTTCTTTTATAGATAATGGTTTGGAATTTTATTTTGGTGAGTTTAATTCTATTTGCAAGTCAAATGAAGTTGTTAAGACACTTAACAGTCGTCATACCTCATAGCAAAATAGAATAGCAGAGTAAATGAATCAGATTTTGATTAATAAGGAACGTTCAATGTTATATAAATAACATGCTTACCTAAATTATTTTGGACTTAACATGCTTACCTAAATTATTTTGGACTAAAGTTATTGCTTTAGTATGTCATCTTGTCAATCGCTCTCCGTGTCTGTCTCTCCAAAAAATGACACCACAAGAAGTAACATTACTTGATAATCTTGTGAATTATTTGATTTAAAGCTATTTAATTGTCTTGTTTATGCTTACATTATACATTACGTTTTTAAGGGGTGTTTGAAACTCCAACAACAAAAGAGTTGAGTAGACCATCATAGCTCATTTAGTGTTTTGAGTTGGTTACTCAAGTAATATAAACAATAATAACTTTGATAATAATACATAATGTCCAACAAAAATAGCAATTTTTTCTTTTTCTGATATCACAAAATAAGAAACTCAACCAATGATAAAATGACAACAAGTATATCAAAAGTAGTAGTTACATTACACCCTAACTTGAGCATTATCTCGACAACAACATTATTACAAATTATAGTTACATACTAACTTGAACATAGTTTCAACGCTAATAATATCAAAATAATAGTTCCACACCAAACTTGAACATAGTTCGGTAATAATTATATCAAACTATTAATTATACACCAACTTAAACAAACATATAATTTTATAGATAAAATAACATTTTAGTCCCTAAACTTTAAATTTTGTTTTATTTTAGCTTCTAAATTTTCAAAAGTATAATTTTAATTCATGAACTTTGAAATTTATTCACTTTTAGTCCATAAATTTTTAAAAGTTCGATTAGTTCTTAAATTTTGAGATTTATTTCATTTCTATTCTTGAATTAAAAAAAAAAAAACTGAAAATTGGTCGGTAAAAAAAACAAATCCCCCTGTAACTGAGAAAAATGTTTATATTTTTTACCTTGATTGTATTGAAATTATTAATATTATTAAACCAATTTCAATTAATATTAATTTCGAATTTACTATAAAATTTAATTTAAAATTTTTAAGTATAAATATTAAAATTGAACTTTTTAAAATTAGAGACTAAAATGAATTAAATTAAAAATTTTAAAATTAAAATTAAAAATTTGAAAGTCTAAGAAGGAAATAAAACAAATTTAAAAGTTTGGGACGATAATGGTATTTTAATCTAATTACATAAATGCACCATAATCAACAGTAAGAGTTACAGGGTAGAGTGGAAGGATCTGGAAGCAGATAAAGGCTGGAGAAATCTGGAGGTAAATTAAAATTTATTAAAAATATTAAACTAATTTCAATTAATAATTAACTTCAGTTAAATTTAAGTTTTTTTTTTTAATTTAAAAAATAAAAATAGAATTTTTTAAAATCTAAAAATTTAAAAGTTAAACGATCAAGATAAAATAAATCTTAAAATTCTGTTACTTACATTGATATTTTACTCTAATTACATAAATGCACTGTTATCAACAGTAAGAGTTACCAGGCAGCGCAGAAGGATTTGGAAGTGGATAAAGCTAAATTTAAATTATTAATAATATGAAACTAATTTCAATTAATAATTAACTTCAAAATTTACTATATGAATTAAATTTAAGTTTATTTTTTTAAAAGAAATAAAAATTAAAATTTTTAATCTAAAAAAATTTAAAAATTCAACGACTAAAATGAAATAAATTTCAAAATTTGATTACCCGAAAAATTACTGGGCAGAGTGGAAGTATCTGGAAGCGGGATAAAAGCTGGAGAAATCTGGAGGGGCAAAGGCAGAGGTGTCGGGTATTTGAAACCCGGAAGTTAACTCGGAAAGATCCGGAACCGACCCGCCGGTGATTGCCCCGACCGCAAGTGCCCCGACCGCCCCGAGTATTTTGGTTCCCATTTTCCATGACTTATTTTTGTTTTTATCAGTAATTGACCGTTGCTTTGATCCAACTGGAGGAGGGTGTGCCTGCACGTGACTTGCATGTGGTGGATAGCCATACGGCGGCGATGCGTAGTAACCGGCGTTGTACGGTGGGTATTGCGGCGGCGGTGGCATGTAGTGGGATGGCGACGGCGGTGGATATGGACCGTATGGATAGGGTGATGGTGGGTAGCCGCCGTATCCTGCCGCCGGCGGTGGTGGGGGATAATAGTATCCTTGTGGTGGATAGGCTTCCACGTTCCTTTTAATTTAAAAAAAAAAGTGTTAATCCTTTTTTGTTTATGAAATAAAAAATGTTATTTTTAAATTTTATTGATTTATACACTGATACCTTTAATCTACAACTCTGGTAAAAAATGTTGATAATTTGTTTACAATGAAAGAAGTTTATGATTTGAAATTTGAGGAAAAAATTTAAATCTCTTATCTTGTTTGAAAAAAAAAAGCAAAATGAATATAAAAGAGTTTACGAATACAGTTTTTTTTTTTTTTAAATTACTTTTAAAAAATTTTAATTCATCCAATTGGGTAGAGATTGGAACTAATATAATTTATTAGTTATTAAGTCAAACATTAAGTAAGTTAAATAATTTACTTTGAAATTTCTTTTTAGTATAACTTGGGGAAAGAAAACCACAAACATATAAAAAGGTAGTACTATTTTTAAATAAATGAAAGTCAAATTCTAATTTTTTAAATCGAATTTGTGACTATAATGTTAATCTAGATTTTCATCAAACAATTAAACTATCAAATCATCCTTCCTTTCCGTTTTTTGAAACCAAGTTAAATAAATCCTTCTATGCTATTAATATAAAAATAGGTTGGATTATAGAAAATATGCTTCAACATTGACATTTGTGTAAGAGTTCACTGAAAGTTCCAAAAATACTTATAAACTATATATATATATATACATTTGTGTAAAGAGTTCACTGAAAGTTCCAAAAATACTTATAAACTATATATATATTTGTTATTATGAAGTTGGTATAAAAATCGTTAAAGTGAACCTTGAATTTTAAAAATATTCCTAAAATACATTTAGTTTAAAAAATAAAATCTATTGCTTCAAAAAAAAAAAAAAAAGTTATTATCTCAATCATATTTATAACTCTTTAATGACTGAAAAAAATGATAGCGTTCCTTAGGAAAAAATATATATAGTTTAAAGATGAGCAAGGAAAGATCGCAAACCTAATGAAAAATAAATATCGATTTTTAGAATTGAATTCCTAGCTGACAGATATCAGTATATTACCTGGTGGCACAACCAGCCGCCGGAGTATCACTCGTCGGAGAACCACCAAATTTATATTCGAAATTCAACACACCCACCGTGTGACCCGACGGTTTCTTAATCGGATACGAAACGGCGACGTATTGCATGAAATTTCCATCACCAGAAACCTGCATCAGCTCAACAATCGACACGTGGACTTCACCCAACTCTTTCTCATTATTCTCGCATCTAAGAGCAAAAACAACACGTGTCTTCACATCTTGCTTTACCCTGTCCACGTCGACGGCGAATTTCACCGAAAAGTTCCACGTAGGATTTCTGCCGCCGTGTCTGCCCACGTGGGTCTGAGCCTTCTGCTCGGTTTGGGCGGCGCCGGTGAATAAAACGGCGACGTATAACTTCGTCTTGGAAGCAATTTGGTCAATTTCTTTTAGGTCTTTGGCTGAAATGACATTGATGTCTAAAGTCAACGAATTGGCTTTTTGAGACATTTTTTTTTCTTCTTTACAAACAATGGTGTGAGTTTCCTTTTTAAAAGCCACGGAAGGCTTCGATTTTTCAATGGCCAAGTCCTAGCCTTTTTAAATAATGTTATTTTCAATTCGATTTGGGGTTAATAATGATTAAATTTTTCGTTGATATGATTGAGAATATTATGACTAGGACATAATTATTAATTTAGGTAAATTATAAACCTATGATTTATAAAAAGTTGGATCATACATTTTTAAAAATTAAAATTTAGTCTATTGATTTGAAGAATTAGAATTTAGTTCATAAAATTTGATAAAATTTAGTTTTAGTCGTTATAAGCATTAGCAAATTAAATGCGTGAAACTTAGCTATTCATATGTCAATAAATAACAAGAGGCGATAAATGTAATTAATTGAATAAAAAATCGCATCACTTACACTTGGTATAGATAATACCATTGCATGAAGTTCTACCTCAAAATCAATTATGATATTAAGGAGAGTAGCTCATATCTCTTATCCACTAGTTTTTACCTATTTGGGTTGGATCGGAATTTGAGAGATTAATAACCAACATGGAACTCTAAAACTATATTAGATAACATGAGGTTCCACCTCAAAGCCAATTAATTTTGAGGCGGAACCTCAATACTATTTAATATTTAGATAGTTACAATCCACGTACTTAATTCACCAACGATTACAAAAGACAAATTTTTTTTAGATTTTATCAAATTCTAAAGATTAAATTTTAATGGGAAATTGTGGTGGATAGTCTAATTTCACAAAATAATTGCAGATCTAGACAAATTTTGAAAATATTTGTATTCATAGTCAAACATATGGTATGGTTAATACTCATTATATAGTATAATTTAGAGTATTAATACAATATTATACGTTATAGTACAGTATTGAGTATTAATATAGTATTATGTATTAATAATACCGTATGATAAGTATTAATTATACTGTATGTTTGACTATGGTTGCTTTTTTTTTTTTTTTGTCAGTATCGTAAATATTTTTCCAATTTGGTTTATTCATAAAAAAACTCTAATTTTAATTCTTCAAATTATACTAATTTTTCATGAAAATTAAATTCTAAATTTTAAAATTATAGAAGATAAACTCTAACCTTTTCAAATCATACCAACCAAATTTATAATTTATCCTAATTTTTTGAAAAATAAAGTACCAAGTCTTATTTGTCCCATTGTCCAAAAAAAAAAAAATACAGAAGACTTTTTTCTTTTTATTATTATTGATATTAATTTATAAATATGAGTTCTACCCAATTATTATTCATATTGGAGGGGACGAACTAAAACTAAATTACGCAAATTGTAGAGGACGATCTAAAACTAAATTACATTATTAACTATCTTTATGAAATAAGGACCGAGTCATTTAGTATATCCTTTTTTGTTTTAATTTTTTAAACGATTTCAATTGTTATTATTCTTTGGCTAAAAAATATTTTTCTCGTACCAACCTCCCTCAGATAAAGCATGATTATTGAGTCAGCTCCTCACAAATATAATTCTTTTTCTGATTAAGAATTTGCTTTTATCAAGTCAACTCATCTTCTTCAAAACACATCACTTATTCCAGAGAGGTACCTAAGTTAAATTTCTCTAATATTCTCTAGTGAGAAAGTGAGACAAAAAAATGTGAATGATATAAGTTTTGAAAAAAGTGTTTGTATAATTGGGATCGAGAAGAGAGTTTATATGTGTTGGTTGTAAAAAAAAAAATTGTAGAATATATTTTTTGAGTGTTTTTTCACTCAATTTCTTGTGTTCTCATTTTTAATTAAGAAAAAAAAAAGAAACATTAAGGGGGGATTGACAGTTCATTGAAGTCAGATATTGGTTCTAATAAGTGTACTGATTGGAAGAAGAAGAACGACTTTGTGCAAAATAAATGTTACTTGGATTATACTCATGAAGGCATAACTTATCGTTATATTATGTCGGTTTTTTCTTGATAGAGGATGTGATATCATCAGTTCCACATGTTTGCACACGAGCATTGACTTGACCGTTATACAAGGTATGTGGTGTAAATTATGTTGTTGGCTGAAAAACTTTCAAGTCATGTGTCATCAATAGGTGAAAGTTAACCATAAATTTTATCAAGGTTTTATATCAACATGTGACGAAGAAGAAAAGTATTGGAATATGACATTTCATGTAGTCTACTTTTTTAGGTGGAGTAGTTTATAGTTCTCAAAATTGAAGATTATGAATGTCAGTGAAGCAATGTTAGTTAAGCAATGTTACACGATTTGTTCAATTTTTGACAAAATATTAGAAGATTGTTGTCTCACATTTAAAAATGCAAAAAAGTGATGTGCTCAAAGCACTATAAAAAAATCATTTGACTTTAGTTTTAAAACATCTCAATGGAGATCGGCCTAAGTTTATTTTTTATTTTATTTTTTCCATACAAAAGATCCATTCTTAAATTTCAATATGACAACTTTTAAAAAAGTTTAAAGTTTCTTTTTTTCCTTATTTAAAAGAAATTATTTCTGGTATTGGAATTTTAGAATAAATTTATTTTTTTTTAAAATAGTGTTTAAAAAATATATGTTTCAAAATGTAGATAGAACTTTTGTCACCCTCCCCAATTTATACTAAAAAAGATGAACTTTTGTATTTTATCATATTTATCCATGTGTGTTAACTCATTCAATAATGTAGCTGGCTTAATATAATGATTTTCACACAAAAGCCAAATGCAAAGTCAAAAGGAGATGGAGCACACCAACTCTAAACAATATTTCAATGGGTGAAAATATTATATCATGGATAAGAAAGTCAAATTATATAGCTATATGTCTCCAGTATTATATTGGCTAGGTAAAGTGGAGTCAACTATAGACTTTAGGGATTACATAAATTAATTACATAATTATCAAATTTCATGCTATTTCTATGATATTCTTCGAATTACATATTGGGATAAATTGAATGAACATTCATAGAATTTGTCACAAATGATGCCTTCCATTCTTCCTAAAATATTCACAGATCCAGTCGTTTTAAAATATAGTTTTTTTTTCCTTCATAAATAATCTGAAATTCTATATTAATTATGTATCATTTCAAATATAAGTTGTTGGTTAACTACAAGGATTATACTATTCAAAAAAAAAAAAAAAAACTATAACGGTTATAAAGTTTCCTGAGACTCATTTTGATAACTATTTTATTTTTTATTTTTGAAATTTAAATCTACAACTATTATTCCAACATATAATTTTTATTACTTTTGATATATATATA
>JBBMKA010073455.1:0-15405 GCA_037833695.1 Sechiopsis laciniata | reverse complement strand
ATTTTTTTTTTTTTTTGTACATATTCAAGACAAATACTCATTCTTGAGATCCAACATGTGATGCTGGTGTCGAATTGATTTATAACTAAATAATAAAATTATACCCATCTATTATAAATTAAGAAAAAGGAAAATAAATAATAAATAATAAATAATAATAAAGAAAAAAAAAAAAGGAAAGAAACAGTGGGGCTTATCCGTGGGAGAAGATGTTGAGAAAGAAGCCGAAGAATGAGAATCGCCGTTACTGAGGCAAATGCCCATATTGATGATTCATATTGGGCCGAAAATTGGGCTTTTCAATATAATACCTACAAAAATGGTAAATATACGTTTTTATTTTGTTTACTCTTTATTTTATTAAAAACAAAAAACTACCATCAATCTTATTATTACAAAATATGCATATTCGAATTATAAATATATATATATATTCAAAAGAAGAAAAGATAAAATAAAACGAGAATTACCGAAAGAGTTGGTGTTTGTTTCATTTAGTTCAATACCTCAATTACAAATTCAATCTTGAAAGTCGGTATTTGAATCTCATTTATTTAAGAGTACTAATATCCTCTATGTAAGGTTTGTGGTCACCCTCCTCTAATTTTTAGTTAAAAAAAGGAGGATTAATTTTTAAACGGATTCTAGGATCTGTGAATGATCTTTTTTGGCTAGTTTTCCTACATACTTTGGCCTTTTCCATCATCATTTGTTCCAATTGTCTATATTGGACTCAACCAAAAAAAAAAGTTGTCTTTATATTGTACTCAACAATTAGAGGATGGTAAGATTCGAATTCATGATCTGCATTGATACCGCCGAGCATTTCCAATAAGAATACAAAAAATAACTTTGTCACTTGTTAGTTCTAGCATAGTAAGAAAAAAAGAGAGAGAGTTTTCACTCTTTTTATTATGAGGAAAACTTCCCTACATAATATGTAGGGAACAAAACTTGGTTAAGGGTGGGTAGTATTAGGGGTGATTTCGACTCGTTTTTTATCGGTTTTGTGCCAAACCGACAACCGAACCGATATTTTCGATTTTCAAAAAATGAATCTGATCTAATGTCCAATAAAGTATAGAACCAATGGTTTGGTTCGATTTTGGATCTGATCCAATGTCCAATATTTTTTAATATATAAAAAACAACATTTCTACCTAAAAAAAAACTTCTCCAATTTTCTTTAACAAGTTTAGTCTTTGCATCTAATTTTCTTTCATAAAATTAGTTTTAAATAAATAATGACAAAGTAATATGAAAAAAGTAAAGTTTGAGAAAGTTATTTAGAAAATATATTGACATTTGAAGAACAAAAAAACATTTGGTTGATCTTCAAGACTTTATAAAATCTTATAAATAATGGAATAAATATAATTTTATATGATTTATTGACAATATATATATTTCCGTTTGCATCGGTTTTTGAAAACGAAAACTGGAACCGATCCAATATTTTTTATTTTTTCAAATTACAAACCGATATGTCTAACTTTGTGCTAAAAAATCGATCCGATCCATTGGATTGGATTGGTTCTGTTCGATTTTTTGGTTTTTCGATTTTGCCTTGCACCTCTAGTAAGTATATTGGAAATACTTACTACCACTTTGGATCACATGATTTTATTTTTTTTAAAAAAATTGATTTTAATTGATGTAGAGAGAAATGCTAAAGTGTAGAATTTTGTGGTCCAAAATGGTAGTAAGTATTTTCAATACTTACCTACGCTTGCTCATATGTAGGAGAGCTCTACAATATGCCTACGTTGCATCATTTGAGCCATATAAATTTATTTTACAAATAAAAAGATTAAAAATCTATATATTTGTGTGGTTCTAATAATGCCACATAGACATTATGTAGAGCTCATCTACACATTCATGTGTAAGAAAATTTTTCTCTTTTATTATATCCTCAAGGACGTTCCTCTTCCTTGAGATGACTTTGAGTCTTTCAAGCACAGTTAATACTTATAGCACAATAAAAAGCTTTTGTTTTAAGTTTCTACTGAAAAATTTTGGTTAATCCAAACATAATTCAATAGATAAAGTATTTGTTACATTATTATTATTATTTTAGTATAAGTTGGTGAGTTAAACGGTTAATTTAATGTTTGTGAGAGACATTCAAGGAGGTTAGTTGTCAATTCGTTATACAATGTTCTCCTTTTTTTCCTTTTTTTTTTTTGTCAACCAAGAGGTAGGCTTTTAATAGGCTGAATATTTTCGCATTATGCAAAAGAAAAAACGAAATCTGGATTTTAAAAGTTTTTTGTTCGTTTTTAAAACTCCTTTATTATTATTTTAATTTCGTTATTAAATTTTAAAAACTTAAAACTTAATTGATTACCAAACGGTTTTTATTTTTAAAAATCAAAATAAAAAACACAAAAAAAAAAAGAAAAAAGAAACGAAATGATTACCCAACAAAATCTTAATAATTTTTATAAAAACTTCTTAAAGCTCCGCTTCCATTCTCTTGTTTGGACATTTCAACTAGTCCCTTTTTTTCAATAAATATAAAATGAAGACTAAATTTTCAACTTTAGAGAAGGGAATAAATTTTGAATTGGCCTAGTACTTTTGTGTTATAATTATTTTGGTAGGAGTTAGGACTCCTATTACATATTAATGTGTGGAGTCTTAATTATTGAGTCATATCCACAAGGTGTGTTCTTTCACATTTCACGACTTTGCAAGGATAATATTACTTGTGATTTCATAGCTCTAGGGTCCATGCATACCAAAATTTCAATTCATATCAACTTGATGTTAGACACCCATATATGGTTTGTACGAACATTGACGGAGATGCCCCATTATGTTCTACATTGGAAAAATGAGGAGTCCTCGTGACTTTAAAAAAAAAAATGTAAATTACTTCAAAGTAATTATCTAATATAATATAATAATACATTCAATCCAGCGAGTATTTTGTCCATAAATTTAGATCTAATTTTAAAAAGTATAATTTAAATTCAACCTAAAATTGATGAAATTATTTAAAGAGACATCATTTTGAAAAATATACTGAAGATCTTTTTGCACCTAATTCTATATGGACTATTATATAATAATCATGAATAATTGATAAAAATATTCATACTTTTTTTAATATTCTATATGGACTATTATATAATAATCATGAATAATTGATAAAAATATTCACTTTTTTTAAGGTGGGATGTTTTTTTTTTTTTTTTTTTAAAAATTTATTTTAAGGTGGGATGTTTGATATTCCTTCCCAACCACATTTGTTGAATTAAAAATTGAGGATAAGAAAAGACTCACATAAAAGCAACTCAACTAACAAAGACGAGTTACTAAACTTGGCTAAAAAAACAGTGACTAAGTCATTTGAGAGTTGGATCTCATGATTTAAACGAAAGCGGCACTTTGGTCCTACTATTTAAAATCATTTAAACTAAATTTTAGTTTTTAAAGAGACTGATTCAAAAACCCACAACATCAACAATAATAATAATAATAATAAACCAACCTGGTTAATTTAATGGTAGAAAAGGCATCAATTTTTTTTTTTAAAGATTCGTGAATTCCATCCATAATAAATATCTACTTAATTTTTTTAGATTTAAATATTATATGGTCATGAAAATATATTTGTAACTAAAGAAGTCCACGGGGTGGAGCTGGGGAATGACTTCCTTGTCCTCGTCTCCGTCACAAAAATTAATCACCGTCACTGAAAAAATCCATGTTTTTCTCTTGGGGATTGGGGTGGCGATTCCCTGCGGGGCATCAGTGAGGATTGGATTCCTCACGGGGATTTTTTTTTTTAATTTAATTTTTTTTAAATAGATTTTTTAGACAATAATTTCAAATAATTAATTTTTTTAAGAAAATATCTATAAGTTTCAACTCTAATGTTAATTATCAAAGGAAAGTATTCATATACATAGATAATTTCACCAACAAATATATATACTTATTTGATAATTAAAGGGGTCAAATAAAGGATATATATATATATTTAAAAGGTTGTAAAATGTGAATTACACATAAGTTGTTTTAACCCAATATGAGAGGTTAGTTTTTACCTTGGGTTAATGTGGGGTTAGGTTAACTACATGTAGGATGTGTGATTGTGCTAGTATATAAAGCACTTTGAGTTTATCTTCTACCTTTAAGAGAAATCTCAGGCACCAATTTGAGAGCTCTTGATGAAATTCAATGGAAATTATGAGTGAGTGATCAAGATTGATTATCTCACATTCTGAACAGTAGAGCAGGCTAGTCCGAACCACATTACATCGGTGTGTTAGTTTTCTTCTCCATATCCTTCTTACTTTGTTTTTTCATCTATTTGGTTTGATTTTGATTTAGATCTATCATTTGCAATCTGATTTAGAGTATAGATCTAACAATTTTGCACGACATTTGGTATTAGAGCACATAGATCAAACTTCTACTGTGCGAAATTAGAAATTCATTCTGTTACATCTGCCGATTTTGATATTGAGTTGCTTTCTTAAATCAATTGATTCCTCTGCTTGTTTTATCTTAAAATCGTTATGCAAACTTGCTATTAAATAAGATTTGAGTTCGATTTGTGAAATCGATTGAGTTAGCAGCCAATTACAATCCATTTGATTTTGCACATCTTATTGTGATTAGAAATCGTTTAATTCTACTCGGTGAATCAGAGTAATTGATAAAATTTGTTTCGGTGGGTTTTGTGTCAATCGACTGCTTCATTCTTGATTTTGGCAATTTTATAGTTGAATTCGTCGACAATGTTGATTTTGGTAAAATCAGCGTCGACGATTGCAATTTGTATCGGTAGATTTTGAGTTTCCGGCGATTGTGATTATGAAATGTCTTTAAGGTCGCATCTGAAATTTTTGAAATCGGCTTAGATTTACTCGGCTGGCACTCGTTGTCTACAGATTTTGACGATGAATTTGATTTGAGCAAAATTCGATGGGTTTGATGTTTGTCCTGCTTCAGTAAATTGAGGTTGACATTTGGCTATAATCTTTATAAAATCGGGATCAAATTGTGACAATTCAGTTGTTTAGCTTTGATTTCTGCATTTAAGTGAGGATTTTGCAGATTTCGGCGTGATTTTGCAAATCATTTTTCAACGGCGTGATTTTGGGAGTTCTCCAGGCGGCCTTTTGAGATTTTTATTAAAATCATTTTGAGGATTGAATTGAAAGCGGTGCTCATTTGTTGTGATTGAAAGTTTGGCATTATTTGGCAAATAGTCAATTTTAAAATCAATTTCAAATGGAATTACACGCGGTGGCCACTTGTGGCAATTGGAATTCTCAATTATGCAATAGAAATCAAGTAATTCGTCACAAAATTGAAGGTATTTTCTTTAATGCCAATTTGTTTATGCCTATTGCATGACTTTAGTGCAAATGATTGAGAAATTCATATATTGATATTGGTGAAATTTGATTTGAAATTTGTGAATTTGAACTGCTATATTTGTGAAATTTGAGCTGGAAATTGATTTGGCATGCTAAAATTGTGTTATTATGCTACAAATTGGTATTTTAGATTGTAGCTAGTATTTTGGTCAGGCTTGTTTGTTTTAATTGCAAGTTGATTTCTGTTATGAGCATGTCATTATTGTGAAGATTTTGAAATATTGATTGAAATTCTGAGACTGATATTCTGATAGCTGCTTGTTTTATGATTGGGTAATTCTGATTTGTTGAAATTGTCGTTTTCTGGGTTGAGGCTTCCATCCTTTGAATACTCTGCTTTCCTTATTTGTGATTATCTAAATATGTTGACGAAATTTTTCATTGATAAATTTGATGGGAAATGAGACTTCAGTTTATGGAAGAGGAAGATGAAAGCTCTTTTAGTGCAACAAAAAGTTGCAAAAACCTTAGATAATCCTCATAAGTGGCCTACTTCCATGACAGATGATGAGAAATTAGAGTCATGTGAGATAGCTTATAGTATCATCATCTTTCATTTATCTGACAATGTCTTAAGAATGGTTAGTAACATAGACGATGTAGCCCCTTTGTGGTCAAAACTCGAAGAATTCTACATGTCTAAATCTTTATCCAATAAGATTTATTTGAAGCAGATGTTATTTGGGTTTAGGATGGATCTGTCTAAGGGTTTGGAGGAAAACATTGATGCTTTCAAAAATATTTATGGCGACCTGGCCAATTGTGGGGAGAAGCTCGATTTTGAGAATCAAACTATCACTTTCCTCAATTCGTTATCCGAAAATTTCAAAGAGCTTAAATTAGTCATTAAGTATGGTAGAGAGACTTTAACCCTAGACATTATTTTGGATTCTTTGAGATTTAGGGAATTAGAGATGAAAATTGAAAAGAAGGATTCTAAGGCCTTGTTTGCGAAGATTCAGTCTTCTAAAGGCCAGGGCAGTTCAGCAAGTAAATCGAGCTCTAAGTTTGATAAGGGAAAACAACCTTTAGAGTATAGGAGAGTTTCTTGCAATTACCGCAAGGAAGATGGTCATTCAAAGTATGAATGTCCTATTCTAAAGAGGAAAGGTAAGTTACCCATTAAGAAAGTTGATAATGATTCAGCTAACTTCCTCGAGAATTATGATTCAGGCTAGGTGCTCTTGGCCAAAAATTCTAAAAATTTGGACCCTTATGATAATTTGTAGATTATGGACTCTCATTGTTCATTCCCCTTGCCGTTTTTTTGCACAATTTTAAAATTTTGAAAATTCTGAATAATGGCAAGATTTTGTTGGCAAATAACCTTCAGCTAGAGATTAAGGGAGTAGGTTCTGTTCGGTTTAGCATGGATGGCGGTTCCGTCAAGATGCTAACAGATGTGAAATTTGTTCTAGGTCTTCAGCGAAACCTTATCTCGTTAGGTACACTTGATGCTGCTGGTCATAGCTACTCAACTCGTAATGGCTTATTTCATGTGAGTAAAAATAAGAAAATTAAGTTGTTTGGAAAGCTGTCAAATGGTTTATACATTCTGCAAGGCAAAGCTTTTCAGCGAGAGATTGATGTAATTATGACAAAGTTGTTAAGACTCCATTTGAAAATTTCATAGGTTTTTCACCTAAAGTAAATTGTGTTGTTTATAAGCAGTTGAATTCTGATATTGAGTTTTCTTATATATGTTTGAATGTTGCTTCTACTTATGCATCTGAAAATTCTTTTGTTGAGCCTTCAGTGCTTGTCAGTGACATTGCACGTTCTGATCCTATCTCTGTTTCTTATGAACCGGAGGATGTTCCTGCTGGTTTAGAATACAACGTTTAGTTGTTGGATAGAGAGTTGTCTTGTTTGTTGGATTTTGCATGTACGATGTCTATGGTAAGGCCTGAATTTTGTTTGCTCATTGTCTGCTTTTACTGGTTTGTGATTAAATCCGTTCTAGAGGGTATTGTATACACTCGTTCTGATGCAGATTAGTTTGCTTTCGATTACATACATGAAGAGGGGATAGATGCTTTTGATGTGTTCTTGCGTTCTTTCTTCGTTTGTCTTCTTGTATGTATCCTCGCTGATGGGCTTCGATTGCTTTGATCAGTTTTTATTGCAGTTCTTTGAAAAGTTTGACTCTTTCATGTTTGTTTACTCTTTTGCAAGAAATCTGTTTGATTATTGTGTTTTTAGAAAGACTTTTAGTGTTTATTGCTTCATCTTGATTCTGTTGAGTTTTGATGGCTGCTAGTAGTCTTGATTTGTAAGTTTGACATGGAAGAGGTTGGTTTGTGTTTTTAGAGTATTTGTTTGTAGCTTCTGTTTCTTGTCATTCTGATTATCACAATTTGTGAATTTGTTTCAGTAGTTACATAGATGTTTGACATATTTTGGTGCAGCATTCTGAACATTCAGATTTGTTATTCAGACTTTGTTTTTAGGGTCATTTGGGTTCTAAATGTATTTGTTTCTGAAGAGTTGATTCGTTCACGATATATTGACTCTAATTTGTGTTGTTTATGTCGTTCTGAGAGGGTATTTCCTCATTTGCTTGATTCCATGTTACTTAGCAACATTTGTATTATGATTTGTCTATTTTCGAAGATGTTCTTTTGAAGACAGATTCAGGTTGTCGTTGGTGGATTGAGTTCACCGTCCTGCTGAAGTTCTGAATTATGAGGTCTTAAAAACCGTTCTGATTTGCTTGTGCCGAGCAATATTATGATCTAGTTATGTATGGAATTCTGATTTTCTGATGTCATTTATGATATGTACTTCAAGAGGATAATTTGTAAAATGTGAATTACACATCATTTGTTTTAACCCAATATGAGAGGTTAGGATTTACCTTTGGTTAATGTGGGGTTAGGTTAACTAATTACATGTAGGGTGTGTGATTGTGCTAGTATATAAAGCACCTTGAGTTTGTTTTCTACCTTTAAGAGAAACCCTAACCACTAATTTGAGAGCTCTTGATGAACATCAATGACAATTATGAATGAGTGATCAAGATTGATCATCTCACATTCTGAAAGTGGAGCAGGCTAGTCCGAACCACTTTACATCGGTGTGTTAGTTTTCTTTTCCATATCCTTCTTGCTTTGTTTTTTCATCTATTTGGTTTAATTTTGGTTTAGATCTATCATTTGCAATCTGATTTAGAGTATAGATCTAGCAATTTTGCACAACAAAGGTAAATGAGGCAGAGATCGGGGAATCGGAGATGTGGAATACAATCCCCGTCCCCGATCCTGTTTAGCCTATGAGGAATTTTTCCCCGTCCTAGGCCCCGTTCCCCGCCTAAACGAAATTCTTTGACCTGTTTAAAGCAAGTCCCCGAGTCAAAAATGAACATCCCTATTTGTAAGTACTATTTGAACTATAGTGGAATTTAAATAATCTATAGAAAAATACATTTGAAATATAAGTCTAACTCTTCTACCCATTCTAAGGATTTTGTTCTCACAAAAAATAAAAAAAATAAAAAAAATAAAAAAAATAAAAAATAAAATCTACATATTCATGTGTAGTAAAACTCTACATTTTACTTAAATTTATTATATAAATGAAAATATTAAAAAAGATACAAAATTTTGAAAGTATATACATGTGTAGTGAAGCTTTACTCTATAAATATTTGAAAAATATTTCCTTAGCTATTTGAAAAGTATTTTTTAAGAGGGATGTACTAGTCCGTGTTAGGTTGAATTATGGGAATATTTTTTATCAATCTAAAGTTTCGGGTTGGTCAATCTTTCAATCCATCCAATCTTATATATTAGAGCAACCCTAACCCAATCCATTATTTTTGGGTTGGGTTGGGTTGGGTTCTCGAGTTATGTTAATCACTTTTTTTTTTCTATAAAAAACAACTCTATTTATACCCATAAATATATAAACACATAAATAAAAGATGGATGATAATTAATATACTTGAACCATGAATACATATCTTTATTACTATATGTTATTTATCAATATACTAATAACCAATCTTATTAATTAAATTTTCTACTCTTACAAAAATATATTTTTCGTTTCAAATTAACTGTATTTTCATAATCAAATTTTTTTTTGTTAAAAGAAATTTGTATTTCTTTTTCGAGCTACTTAATATTCTTAGTTTGTGTTAGATTGAGTAGAATGAGCAAACCTAAAAATCTACCCAATCCAACTCAATTCAACGAAAATTTTAACCCAATCCAACTCCTACGATTTGAGTTGGGTAACCCAGTTGGTTGAATTGTAAATTTTTTTGTACACACTGTTAACCTATTAATCATACTATTTCGGTTAGAGAGAGATTTGGATTTATCACAAATATATAAAATTTTTAAATAATATAAAACTAAAAAAAATTAGGTAGGTACTATTTATATGAACTTAATCATTTTTAACTTTAAAATTAAAATTTATTGATAAATAGCAATTTTTGTTTTCAAAAATTATACTGAATTATTCCCATCAAATAATTATAAAGATAAGTAAATTTTAAAATATTTGTATTCATAGTCATTCATAAATTTTAATAATGAATTATAATATGGATTGATATGAATTTAAAACCAACTAAAATTTCTTTTCTAGTAAATCATGAATTTGTGTGAGAATATTAATTGAAAAGCTAACAAAAACAACATTTTTTTAGCTAGATAAAACATATCAAAATAATCAAATGGATGGAGGTGCATTGATTATTTTATTTGATGGTAATTTATTTTAACTCCACGGTCAAAAATTCGATTTTAGAAATTGATATTTGACTCTTATATTATTTGAGAGCAAAATGTATCAAAACAATCTTAAAATAAAAAACATATAATAAATTTACTAACAATGATTCAACTGAAAAACAATTTATTTAAACTTAGTTATCTCATTTTAGATCATAATAATCTTGTTTGTAGAGCAGATACAAACAAAGTTGTGACTAACTCAAACAAACTTAACTAAAAGGTTAGTATTGTTTTAAAAGTTTTTGAAAAGACTTGAACGTCCACTCTTGTTTGAACTTTTAGAAAGAAGTTTTCTTCGATAAGTGTGTTAGAGTTACTAATATTAGATTATTAAGTTTATGTATTTATCATATATAAATTCCATGGAGTCTTTAGCTTTAGGGTTAGGTTTTAAATCTTTTACTATTTCATGTTGCTTAACTAGGTTTCAATCCATGTGTGGCATACAATCTAACGATCTCCACCAATTCTATCAATGCAATTCCTAGCTTTGTCAACAATGATTTCTCGTGGTATCAAGAGCGGTTGAAATATGGAATTCAAATTCTTCATACAATAGTGAATCCAACAATGAGTTTAAATAGACTACAAGAAATGACTTAATTATAAAAGGAAAAGATACAACCTAATCATAAAAGGAAAAGATACTACTTAGTCATAAAAGGAAAAGATAGAAAATAATATTTAATCTAATCCCAAAAAAAATAAATAATTAAAAAGATGAAAATACTAAAATACTAAAATAAATATAAACCAATATTCCCCCTCAAGCTGGATTGCATATGGAATACAAGCCAAACTTGGAGTTAAATTTATCAGAATTGGTCATTGTGATGACGATACACCAATTGTAATGATGATGCACTAATTGAGATGATGATGCGCCAATTCAGATGATGATGTGAATTGAGATGAGTGCTGTCAGGGCCAATTGGGATGAGTGCTGTCAGAGTGAATTGGATGAGTGTTGTCAGGACCAATTGGATGAGAGTGCTGCTAGGGTCAATTGGGATAGTTGGTCAGGGCTAATCGGAAATACTTGTCAGGGCCAATCGGAAATACTGGTCAGGGTCAATCGAGAATACTGGTTAGGACAGGTACCAGGATGATTTTTTCGGTTGCAGGTGGTTCATTGACGCCTTTGAAGAGAGAAAATTTGGCTGTTTTTTTTCGAAAAAAAAAAGAAAAAAAAAAAGTGAGGAAGAATAGAGAGGATGATTTGTATTTTCTAGGTTTTGAGATGAAGAAAAAAGATTTTTTTTTTCCTACAAGAGGAAGAAGATGACGAAGAAGAAAGTGAAGGAGGAGAAGAGAAAAGGTTTACGGTTTACCCCGATCAAAAGGAAAAATTTGAGGCTATGATACCATGTTGAAATATGGAATTCAAATTCTTCTAAATTCTTGATACAATAATGAACTCGACAATGAGTTTAGATAAACTACAAGAAATGACCCAATTATAAAAGGAAAAGGTACAACCTAATCATAAAAGGAAAAGATAACATAATAATAAAAATAAAAGATACTACTTAGTCATAAAAAAAAAAATAGAAAATAATATTTAATCTAATCCTAAAAAGAATAAATAATTAAAAAGATGAAAATACTAAAATAAATATAAACCAACAAGAGCTTTACTTGGATATATTTCTTCTGCTTCTCAAATCATTTATCTTCCTCCTCTTAAATCAACTTTCTTGATCCTCGTCCAATTTTCAAGCCTCAAAACCAAAAAGATAGTGGTCTCTCCAAAATGGAGAAGATACTTAAATAAAGCAAGAGAACTTCATGAGAAAACTTATGCTAATTATATTGATGAAGATTTTGAATCACCTAATTAAAAGAGAAAAATGGCTTTCTAGACTACACAACAACATTGGGCTTGTCAATGGTCCTTCCTAACAAAGATGAAGTCCAAATCTGGTAAGAAGCTACCAAAGCTAAGGTGATGTTTACATCGAAGGAATGAAGAAAAAAATTTGTACATCGAAATTTCTAACAAAGCCACACACACAAAGTTCGTGATAACTTCTCATCTATCTATTTTCTTATTCACTTCATCTTGTCTCATTTCATCTCTTTCTCTTCAAACTCTAAAAATTTATTTAAAGAAAAAAAAAAAAAAAAAAACTATGTCATTCCTCTTCCTTCATTTAATTCTACTTTCTCTCTCTCCTTCATTTTCCAACAAACCTCATCTCCCTTTCCCTTTTGAACTGCACACCTTCTTACTTGTTTTTATTCTCTTATTTCTTTCACTTCATAGTCCTTTTCACTATTTATTATTTTTCTTCCTTTTTCTTCACATACTTGTTGATAAGCAATACTTAAGTAAGGGTGGGTAAGTATTTCTATCCATCATTACAACTACACATTTTTACTTTTTTGCATTTCTTTCTTCACTTTAACATTTCTCTCTCCATCGATCAAAACCAAATTTTTTTAAAAAAAGTAAAAATATATGGGTCTAAGGTGGGTAAGTGTTTTGGAAATACTTACTCACTCTTACCAAAGTATTGCTCCTTGTTCATCTCCAACAACTTTATAAACATTTTGCTCACGAGAAATATTTGCATCATGCCCGGGTATTATATATAAAATAATGCCCATATATGTGGCTCAATATGAGCCACAATCTATTTTATTTTAAATTCAAAAGATAAAAAAATAAAATAAACCAAAATAGATTGTAGTCCATTTTGAACTACATAGGTAAGCATTATTTTATATATCATGCTTGGGCATTACGTAAATATTTCTCTTTTGCTCACCTCCTTTCCCTCTTTCATATTATCTACATTTTCATTCTTTTTAATATGTTGATTGACCATTTTCTCCAACTTCACAACTTTAAGTATCAAGCTTTGAATCGTTATCACGACACGTTCGCTTGCAATGAATGTTGGAGTAAATTAATATTAGATTATTAAGTTCATGTGTTTCTCATATATAAAACCCTCTTTGGCTTTAGGGTTAGGTTTTTTTTTTTTTTTTTTTATAAAAATTTAAATCTTTTACTATTCAATGTTGCTTTAGGTTTCAATTCATGTGGGACATACAATGTAATTTCCATCAATTCTATCAATGCAATTCTTAGCTTTGCAACAATAGCTTCTCCCTCTACCGTTCTCAAACTTTCTCAAAATATAGATAGAAGAATTGATTCCCAACCCTAAAAATTGGTTATAGGTTTTATCTCAAGAACTTGGTATAGATTATACGTTATTACTATTGAGTGGGGTTGGAGAATCAAATCAAGAGTAATCACGCCCGTTCCTAAATACCAGGACGTCAAATGAATGAAAACATGAAAAATATCTATAAATTAATATTACAGGTGAATCTAGAATCTAAAACTTTGAGAAAAATTCACTTTCAAAATTCAAGCATTCGACCAAACTATTAGATATGGTTGTTAAAAACTACATATTGACTATTTCAAAAGAAGAAGAAAAATATATTTACATGAACTTCTTCCATATGCACACGGCACGACTTTATAATAATGTTTCTCGTGGCTCGTAGTATATATGTGTCACATGGTCCATGCATATCTAAAGCTTAATCTATATCAACTTGGCACTAGACATCGACTTGTCAATAAATACACAAATTGACATGATTTATAAATAAACTTGAGCATAGTTCATAACTTGGTATTTATTGTTTTATCAAGGTTGGAGGATATTCAATTCTTATTACACTCACAGTTGTTTTTTTTTTTTCTTGAAAAGATTACACTCACAGTTGTGGAACTAAAGAAACATGAAATACAACTAGGCCAAAGACTAATTAGTTTTACAATTGATATATGTAGATTAATTTAAACTTAGTTGATGTTATTTTATTAAATACTAAAATGAAAGTATGAAACTTTTAAGAACTAAACTAGATTAGAGTTGGTGATATACCAGAATTGTGACTTTTTTTTTTTGATAAATCCCAAAATTATGATGGAGTTAGATTAAAATTTGGAAACTAATTAAAAAATAATAATTTCAAGAAATTTATTTTGATTTTTAGAATTTAGTTAAAAATCAAATATTTTCTTTAAAAAATATGAACTTTTTTATTAAAAAAAAATAATAATTAAATAATTAACCTTAATATATATATATAAAGTTATACTTAAGGAGATGTTTGGATGAGTAGTTTCATGAAAAGTTATTTTGAATGATTAAAATAAAATGTTGAATTTCTCCGAGACGAGGATTGATTGGGTTTCTCATCCCTGCCCGATAACATCTCAAATTGTAAATGGTCGATTATAGCTCCTCTCCATAAATAAAAAGATTAAACACTATCTATGATATTATAAATTATTACATATTCAAAAAATATATAATCAACATAGTAAAGTTAGACCATTATTTCATAAAAATATATCGAAAATATATATTAAGTTATTAGTTATTTAATAGAGCATTGAACCTGAAAGTACTGGTGAATAGCAATCATGATAAGTTAGCTTTGACCCAGCTTTGATATGGGCAGCAACCGAGTGGTTCGGTCCAATGAATAAATGGTTGGGAAATTTGTCAGAACCCAAACCTAGCTTTGACCCAGCTTTGATATGGGTAGCAACCGAGTGGTTCGGTCCAATTAATAAATGGTTGGGAAATTTGTCAGAATCCAAACCCATTGGCCATTTAATGAACCCATCTAACTCATTCACAAAACCATCTTCATACAGAAATAAACAACCATATATACTATATGGGTCTCCAATTTTATAAATAAATATTAAAGTACAAATTTAATCTTAATTTGTATTTAACCATTTTTTTTTCTGAGTTGTGTCAATTTCTTTTTTCTTTTCTCTAAAAATGCCGAGATTTTAAGACTTAAAAAAGATTGACGGGTCTCCAATTTTATAAATAAATATTAAAGTACAAATTTAATCTTAATTTGTATTTAACCATTTTTTTTTCGAGTTGCGTCAATTTCTTTTTTCTTTTCTCTAAAAATGCCGAGATTTTAAAACTTAAAAAAGATTGACAGGTCTCGAATATATATATATATATATCGGCAAGTATTAAGGGTATGTTTGTTTTTTAGACATGAGGAGCGGTTAATAACCACTCTTCAACAATTTATTTTTTTGTTGTAAACAATCACTCTTAACTCATCTTCAATCACTCTTTAACCACTTTTTGAATTTCTATAATTTTTTTTAAAAAAAAAAAAAAACTCTTTTATCAAATTTCACATTAAATCTCATCAAACTTATCTTTTAATCTCGGCTAACATTAATATTAAAA
>JBBMKA010073402.1:0-15423 GCA_037833695.1 Sechiopsis laciniata | reverse complement strand
TTTCTCATTTTGAAGCTAAATATTAGAAACGTTTCTTTTAATTTTGGGAACGAGAAACGGAAACAGTTACCAAACAAGTATGTTTCTAAAAAAAGAGAAACAGAAACGTTATCAAACGGGCCCTTAGTATTCTTGATAATTTGATCTCTCATAATTATTGGGCTAAACTCCATTGGGCTAGTGATGAACTTCTAACAAATGTCATCAAGAACTTGTCTCCTGCTATCTCTTTTACTATAGTTACCTTTCATGCTAAAGAACTGAACTTCAAATTGTTTAAGCTCAATTGATAACCATTTGATTTTTGAAATTTAAATTTATTTTTACTCAAATATATTATGAGTTGTTCTATTTTTCATTAACAAAGTATACGAATGCTAACAAAATTTCGAAAATCAAAATAAACTTTTGGAAGCTACTTTTTGTTTTTAAAATTTTTGTTTTTGTTTTTTTTTTAAACATGAGTACGATGTAGATATTTAAGTAAAAAAAAACATATAGTAAGTAGTTGTTATAATTTCACATTTCAAAAACAAAAAACTAAAAAATAAAATGATTATCAAATAAATTAAATTAATAAGGAACCAAATAATTATAAATATTCTTTTTTTTTTTAGAATAATTTATAAATATTAATTAATACAATATTATATAATTTTAATTCAGTCATAAATATCAATTACTATGATGGTTAATTTTATTTAAAAGTAACTATATTTATAATTATTTTAGATCCATCAAAAAATACCTTTGTGCAGTAATGTCTTGCTGGGCTCCATTTGATGTTGTTGTAAGATTGAGGGTAGATTTCTTGTCGTAGTTGTAAAATGAGTGGAGTTAAGGGTCCCACAAACCGCTTGCCATATAAATACGACATTGGAAGGTAGGTCAACCGACAATAACAAAAAAGACTTGATGGATTTATAGTTCTAGGTAATAAATTCCCAACCATCCAAATTTCTGGTGGCATAGGGTTTGTTCCCTCCCACTCGTACACACCCAAAATCTGTGTTATCATGGAATAAAGTACAGTTTATTAGAAACAAATTCTTTTTTTTCTTTATAAAAAAAAGAAAGAAAAAAAACAGTGAGAGTTAAGTACGTATAAGTTGTAGGAGTTATTATAAGCTAGAAAGTGTATAATTTTACTGGCATCATTTACGATCAAATAATTATGAAATTACAAATTAGAATACTCACGGCAAGCCAAATTTTTCCCCAAGAAGGAATGTAAAGGGCACCTCCGTGATGAAGAATCCAGTTTTGAGCTCTGCCACAACTGTCCATGTCTGGTCCTTCCCCAAGTATACGCATTGCTATGTAGTTTAGAACCGTAGAAAGCATGCAACTTTCTCCCTCTATGTGTAATCCCCATCCACCATCTTCATTCTATCATCATTTTCGTGTTAGCTCGAAATATTCTTAACCGAATTCCATCGGCAAAACAAGTTTTGTTTCATATTAAAAAAGTGAAAAGACTTTTTAATATTTATAAGAAGAAAATGAATTACCGTTTGATAACCTTTTGCTTTTAAAATTTAAATCTATAACAACTATCTTACCATATACATCTCACCTATATTTGTAGAAAACAAACTAAAATTTGAAAGGAAAAAAAATAGCTTTAAAAAACATGTTTTTATTTTTTAAAGTTGGTTAACATTCACATTCTTTATTAAAGAAAAATGAATATATGTTAGGAAAAGTGGAATAGATCGTACGAAATTTGAGTAAGAATAGATTTAAATTTCAAAAACCAAATAATTATAAAATAGGGACTTAATTTCTCATCACCAAGTAAATTTGATATGAAAACCCTACCCCATCAAATCGTTCTCAAAAACATGAATTTATTTTTGAAAACATAAGTAAGAGATAGATAACAAAACAGTAAAGTTTAGGGAAGTAAAATTATAAAAAATGTATATAAGTGAAAATAGTGTTTATAAGCTTAGTTATCAAAAATAAAATAATTATAAAATGGGGGTTTTTTATATCAATCCTAAGTTCTTAGTTGATAAATTGAAAATAATTAGCGGAATATTCACCTGATGACAATAAATATAGCGAAGGATTTCCTTGTGATGCTCTTCAGATAATACAGTATTAAGATGTCCAGAGATGTACAGAGCAAATACCTTTTGATCCAAAAAAAAAGAGATCAAATTTGTTACGTAAAACATCAATATCATATAATATAAATGAAATGAAATGAAATGAAATGAAATTAAATTAAACATACCAAAGGAGGTAAATAAAATAAAGGGCCAGAATTTTCTGCAGGCCAGTGGCCATGATCGCTTTGTAAGGCCGCAAAGAATGTAGTGGCTCTTCGAATTGCAATGGTGGCTGTTTCTTTTATTTTTCTAATTTTTTCTTCTTCGTCATCTTCTCTTCCATCCACCTCCACCTTCACCTTCGGAATTGTTTGTTTGAAATTCTTTTCTCGTAGAAACTTTACCTCTCAAAATAAATGAAAGATTAGAATAAATGCTTAAATATCATCTTACTTCATAGATTTGGGGATATGTTTCTAAATTTTTAAAAGTCTAATTTAATCTCTCGACTTTTAAGTTTATATCAATTTGGTTCTTAAACTTTCAAATTTCTTCCATTTTGGCCATGAACTTTAAAAGTTAAAATTGGTCATCTCTCTTTATAAATTTTAGAAATATATTTACATATTTTCTTGTATTAGAATTATTAATATTATTGAACAAATTTCGAACTTTTTAAAAATTCTATAGATTAAAATTGAACATTTAAATGTTCAAGGATTAAAATGGAATCCCCAAAACTTAAACTTTATGCACTAACACATAAACAATCTAAGATTTCATTATGTAACTAATTTAAGAAACGTGGGAAACATGAATTAGATACTAAATGCACGTTTCTTAAAACTTAAGATTAATTATTTTGAAAAAATGACCTCTTAAATTTTGTTATGATAAGGAGTAAATTGAACAAGTAAAAGTACCTGAAATCTCCAAAGTAAGTCACTGCTACATTTGACAAGATTGCGATTATGGTAATAAGTTAGACGAGCTTCTTCCACTTGAGCTATGTCTTCTTCTTGTGTTCCTTCATAATAATTATGATCAAATTCCCATGTCTGCCTTCCAATGAAGTTGTTGGTACTAAATAAGTTTGCCTCATTTTCTCCCTTTCCCAACTTAAGTCTCCACATCTTTTCCTATAAATTCTCTTCCCAATAGTTTGTGTTTGCACTCAAAACCCTTCACTATATATACACAACTTTAAAATACAATTTTATCCCTTGATCTTTTCCATTTGTGTATCTATTAGGTCTATTAAAGGTTAACAAAAGTTTCTAATATCATATGATTCGAAGAAAATTAGAGTTCGAGCTCATGGTTTGAAAAATTAGAATGTAGTTCCTATGATTTAAAGAAATATAGAATTAGTCCTTATGATTTGAAGAAAATTAGAATTTAATTCATATAGTTTTAAAAATTTTGAATTTAGTCCTAAAACTTTATAAAATCTAAAATATAATATTTATCGTACATAATCGCTGGCGATTAAGTTCATGGAAACTCACTATTCATGCATAAACTCTAACTCATAATTTCATCATTGACACATGAATAATTTAGTTAAAGTACTTAATTCGCCAATAATTAGAAACGACAATGACTATTGTTACATTTTATCAAATTATAGAGACTAAATTTTAATTTTAAAACTATAGAAACTAAATTTTATATATCTTCAAACTATAGGGACTAAACTCTAGTTTTTTTTTTTTGAAGAAAAACACTAAACTTTAGTTTTTAAAACTATGAGAACTATATTCTAACTTTCTTCAAATCATAAAAACTAAACTTATATTTTATCCTAATATTAATAAAATAATTGGACTATTTTTATTATCATCAATTAATTTTGAGATTAAAAATTCATACTATATAACTAATATAGTATCACAACCCATTATAAACTTTTTTTATTTTTTTATTTTATTTTTTTTTGAAATTAAACTTTTTTTGAAACAACAACCCATTAAACTTAAACTAACGTGTTCAATAAAGATGAAATGAAGTAAAAGAGGAAAAAAATGTATAGTACAAATAGTGAAGGACATGGCCACTAATGAGAGGATTTCCGTTAAATCACCATTGAATATTTAATTTTAAAAAATATGTATGAGATATGTAGTCATATTCTTGGTACAATATTGCTCAAGATGTGCCGATAAAGAATAATAATCCATCGACATCAATGTATTTTCAAGATTAAAATGTTATTAGTTTGAATTTTCTTCTCCAATCATAGATAAACTAAAAGAAAAAAAAAAGTGGTAGAAGTTGCCATATGAATTTAAATTCTTAGTAATTTATTTTTATTTTTTTGGAGAAATTATCTTTTTGACCTCTAGATTTGAATTTAAATTTTATTTTAGTTCATATATTTCAAATTTGAACACTTTTACCTCTGACATTTCAATAATGTTTACTTTTAGTTCTGGTGTATTTTTAACATTTATTTTCTTTTGAAAGTTAAATTTATGTTAAAATTAAAATAATCACTTTATCAATATATTAATTTAAAATTAGTCTAATCATCATTTTAATCGGCATTACTTTACATAACTAACAATTTTGTTATTTCGAAAATTAAAAAAGAATATTATCGAAATGTCACTGTAAGTATAGAAAATAAATTGAAATTAGACCCCAAATTTAATTTCAAAAGAAAAAAACTAAACCCTAAATTTAAGAATTAAAAATGATCTTTTTTTTTTTTTTTTTTTTCTTGAAGTTAGTAAATTAAACTGTTACAACAAGTGAATGGACTATTGACCCCAAGTTTGTTGATTCTTTTTGCTTTAAAGCTGGATTTCAACGTTTGGACATTATCACCAATATTAAATGATCTATATTATGGTGGATTTGGAGAGAGCGCAATACTAGAATCTTCAATACAAATTATACCGAGACTTCGCTTGATTCCATCTGGGAAAAAATCATCTTACCGATTGTTGAATGGAGTCAAAGATCAATTTTTTTTAGAAATTACTTACTTCTATGATTGTAACTAATTGACAAGCTTTCTTTTAGCCTTTTCTTTTTCTTTTTGCTTTGTTGTTTTTTATTTCTGTGTCTCTATGTTGTTTCATCCTCTATTTTCTCCCCCTCCCTTTCTTCTTCTCGTATCCCTTTTCCAAAAAAATTGACCAATGATAATGAATTTAGAGTTGCACTGCAGCTATCAACTACGTCTCAATTAATTGTGCCATAAATATAAAATGTACCAGGCACATTTCTATTTGCAACTCAAGGAGGTTTGTGGTTGGATGGTAGCTATTAAATTGCACTAATTAAGTTGCGAATTTAATTTTCAATTCATTTTCTTCCACATTGCTCCTTATTTTGAAAATGAAGGGATTTAATTAATTTGTTTGTCGATCATAGTTCTCTTATTACAAAGTGACACGCGTCCCATTGATGGGACAAAAGAAAGTGTTGCAACTAGTAACATAGCAATCATATAAAAGTAAAATTCCTCAACATAACAATGTATCGAGGAGCCTTATATTTGACTTATGTGGTATCATTCAGTGCCACAAAAAATTATTTACTTTTTAATATTTTTTTTTATAACATAATTTTTTGTGATTTCAATAATAGACACTTGCTAAATGTAGGGCTGCTGTATACATGCATTTTACTCAACCATATAAAAAGGATGTAGGGCAAGGATGGATAAATCCACCTTACATTGGATGTAAGGGTGTGGTAATGGTTGAAAGAACGGGTTGAGTTATTATAAACATAGATCTATATTATAAATGATAAGTTAATTTAAAGGTATTTAGAGTGCATGTTATTATAACAAGAATTATAATAAATAGTGTTGAATGGACACACTTAATGCTAATTCTTCTCTTGATCTAAGTGTGGTTGATATTTGGCGATCATCTTTTACACCCTTACAAAATGGTTTTTGGTATTATGTAAGCTTTGTTCATATGTGTTCAAGTTATACTTGAATTTTCCTTCTTTCTTCTGGGGGATTTCAATACTTGCTCTTTATCTAAAATCATAAGGTATTGAACATAGGTTTCTTCTTTCTATACTTCCCAACAAAATGAGGTTGGCGAACGTAAACATCGTCAAATTATTAATGTGGGGTTAACTCTCTTGTCCCATGCGTCTCTTGATCTTACATTTTGCGATGATGTCTTTTTTACATCTATTTATTTTATTATGAAAACAACAATCAACAACGTAAAACGAAGATAAAATAAACGTGAGAGAGAAGAAAAAACAACACAAAATTTACGTAGTTCACTAACGTTGTATTAGCTAATCTACGGGTAAAGAGGGGGTGGAGTTTTATTAAGGAGAACGAACAATACAGAATACAAAATGAATGTCATAATACTGCTAGGGTTTTAATTCGAGTTTATATATACACTCTCAATAAAACTTATTACAGAATGCGTAAGTATTAAAACAGAATGTTGATGCGCAAATACATGCATTTTAATGATAATACTCCCAATTGTGACCTCTTCAACAGTCACATGGATATAATGATTATGATAACCAAAACCTGTCGTTTACCTAAATGGGGCCAAACACCCCATTAAAAACTAACCCAAGAAAAGGACATGTGCATCTATGGACTATATGTTGTCAATATCATAGGGCACAACCTAGAGATGTCCAAGGGGCAGAGTGGGATCGGATAATTGGCTTCCTCGTCCCTGTCACTAAATTTAAATTCTTTTTATTTTTTATATATTTTTTGGACAATAATTTTAAATAATTAGATTTTCATTGAAAATATATAAGTTTCATCTATAATGTTAATTATTAAAGAAAAATATTCATATGCACAGATAATTTCATCAACAAATATATTTTTATTTAAAAATTAAAGGGGTAAAATAAAAAATATATATATTTAAAAAAAAAGTAAACACGACGGAGATTGGGGAAACGGGGATGGAAAATATATTCTCCAGCTAGGCCACTGGAAATTTTTTCCCCGTCTCCAGTTCGTTCCCCGCCTAACTAGGGATTCCCCTCCTCAATAGGGGCGGGTCCCCGCAAAGACTTGGCCCTGCAAGAAAAATGAACATCTCTAGTTCAACCTCCGGTTGAGATGAATTAATTTCTTTGCATAGTCTTCTAAAAAGACATCATTTGTTAATTTGTCCACCACGTAGGCCAACTTTATTCCTGCAACATCATGTGCATGGAAAACGATATGATTAAGCAAGGTGTTGACAAATGTGAACCAGAGTCATTAAACATTCATTCATACATTATGTGACAACAATTCATCAATCAATCATTTCAAAGAATCTAGCAATCCACGTTCGTAGCAAGCATATTGATCTGCATTTTCATTTTTTCAAAAGTTGACTAAGATAAATAGTATTGAACTGGTGCATTGTGATTCACAAAATCAATTGATAGATGTGATGACTAAATCTCTCAAGTCGGATCAATTTTTGAAACTGTGAAAACTCTTTTGTATTTGTTGAGAACTTGACAAAAACATAACTAAAAAGAAAAAAATAGAGATTGACAAAAACGATCAACATTTCAATTTAAGGGAGGAATTGTTAGGACTTAAGATTAGGTTGTTTTGTTAATACAAGTCTAATTCTCTAGGGATGTATTTTAATTTTAGAATATTCAAAGTTTGTTGCCTAACACCTATTTTTTCTTATTTTCAATATCAAATCAAGAAACTTTCTCCTTATATTTTATCTTTTCAAAGGAGAGCGATTTAAGTCATGCCAACATGATTTAAATATTAATGTGTTTAGCTATGTAGTCTAATTTGAATTACATTTTGTTATTTTTTAACTCAAAAAATAGGAAAAATTATAATAATATTATTTAAATGTGGTTTAAATTGAACCAGACATGTAGACATCAATATTTATTGCATGATCTAAATATTTCTATTTCAAAAATATCACTGTACTTTAGCAGAATTCTTACTTTCTTTTCCTCTTTTATTTTGGACAGACTGACCTTTTTTTTTTTTTTCTTTTTTACTTTCTTTGGTAGAATTCTTAATTACTTTCTTTTTTTCAAATTGTGGCAAATATTTCCCTTCTTCGACACTGTACGATAATGAAATTTTCCTACCCAACTTGGTGCAATTTAATAGCTCGGATTTTTGTGAAGGGCATTGTTAAGGAGGTATGATAGAAAACTAAACAAAAACGTGTTTGCGATGTTAATTGCAATTTAATGCAATAAACAACCTTTTACTGCCATTTGATTCAGATGTTAGCTGAAATTAGCTAATGCACTATGAATGTTCATAATTCATTCACTAATGACAATTTTCCAACCCTCACAAAAGAATTTTCTTGAATCACTCATAAATGGTGGCATATTCTACCATAATTATTAGATAAATGAAATTTCACCTCAAAACCAATTAATAGTAAAAAGATCAATAGTCATTAGTCAATGTATCTTTTAAAGATGTTTTTTTTTTTTTTATAAAAACTAATTGATGGTAAAAAAAAAAAAGATGTTGAAAATTACTCATATTTCACTTAAAAAAAATACTCATCTTTCCAATATGAGACAAATTAAGTATCTCTAACAATAATATTACTACATTTTTTCATGGAAAATGAGTAGATATCTAAAAAAAATTAAACCTACATCAACTTCTACAATATATAATTTTTGGCTAAATCATCAAATATATTCCTGAACTATGGAGTTTGCTCAACAATGCTCGTAAATTTTGAAAAGTTTCAAAAATACTCCTGAACAATAAACGTGCCAAAAATATACTTACCGTTAATAATAGTCTTTTTAAAAATTAAAAAAAAAAAACATTAAAATTGGATGGAAACAGTTAAAATTTTGTTTAAAAAATATTCTTAAACTTTGAAAATGTTTAAAAATACACTTGAACCTTAAAAGAGTTTTAAAAATACCCTTGTACGTCTCCTAAGAAAAGTTTTTAAAAAATATTCTTGGTCTTTGACACCTTCAATTTGTGTCTCCACTACGGGTGCAACAAAAAACCGAAAAACCAAAAAACCGAACCGAACCAATCCAATCCAATGAATTGGATCGGTTTTTTAGCACAAAATCGGACATATTAGTTTGTAATTTGAAAAAATCGAAAATATTGGATTGGTTCCGGTTTTCATTTTAAAAAACCAATAAAAACCGATCTAAACCAAATTATATATGTATATATTTTTTGAGATTATAAATAAATATATATTTTGTCAATAAGTCATACAAAATCATCTTCCTTCCATTATTTTGAAAATATCCTAAAGTGTTGAAGATTTCTTAATTTCCTTCTATTTCAAGTAAAAAAACATCCTTAAATAAATTTTAATAAGTTAAAAAATATTTCCGACCTTTAAAAATATTGTTGTTTATGAGATTTTTTATGAAAAATGTTTTTGATATATTAAAAAAAATTGGACATCGGATCGGATTCAAAATCAAACCGAACCAATGGTTCTATACTTTATTGGACATTGGATCGGATCAATTTTTTGAAAACTGAAGATATCGATTCGGTTGTCTGTTTGGTACAAAACCGACAAAAACCGAACCAAAATCACCCCTAGTCTCCATTCCTCGCTATATCTCGATGCCACAGTTTACAGATGGGTCAGTGGTGCGTTGTGTATATGGGAGTAAAGCTTCGATTCCCGAACATAAAGAAAATACTCTTGGCCTAAAAAAATGTTAAAAAATATCTTTATCGTTACTTTTTTTTAATCAAATAGGTTAAAGTTGTGTTTTAAATACCCTAATCATTTAATTGAAATTTTTTTACCTTTATATTTTTAGTTTATGGATTATTTTTATATCAATATTAGTGGTCTAATTAATTGAATTGTTGTGCCTTAAAAAAAATTGAATTGTTAGTCGGATTATTAAAATTAATTTTTTAATATATTTCTCTTATCGTTTTTCTTTTATCATTTATTTTATGTCTTTATCATCGACTGTCATCAAATATTAGCTCAAACTAACTAATATTTTTTGGATTGTTATAGAGTTTAACGTACTTTTAATTTTCAAGTTTAATATCATATTAAGAATTGATAAGAAGAATTTATAAAGTTTAAATAATTTTATATAGTTGTAAATAAACTATGAATTCTAATGTTAATTTTGATGCAATGATAAACAACAAAATTGATTTAAAATTTATAGGTGTGTTATGAGAACTTATCTTCGGACTTTGACATTAAATTCAAATATTTGAGATAGTTAAAGTATTTAAATAATTTAAAGCAAAAATCAATCCACACTTTTCTAGTTAAGTTTTTAAATTCATCCCAATAAATTAATCTCTTTTTTTTCACGTGAAAGAGTTATGATGGATAATTATGATTATAAATTAAATTAATAGATCTTATTATTAATCAAATTATTAATATAACATTTCAAATGTTAATAATATGTTAAATTTCACTAATTTTTTTATATACAAAAAGTCAAACAAATTTTAAATTCTCATAAATTTTAAAATTTTATGGTACAATATTTTGTCTAGAAATTCATCGTCCACATTGGTCTATTAGTACCTCCCTCCGTCTAGTGACTCGATCAGGCCTAATCGAGGCATCAAAACGTGTCACACACAGGCAAGTCCACAACTGGGAGACATGCGATCCAACATACAATTTTAATCAATATGCATAGGATAAATCATCAATAACAATAAACATAGTGCATGCTCTCAATACAATCAGTACATGCATACAATCACATAAATCATGCTACAATCAAGACAAGTAAATCAATACAAACAATCGAATACAGGAGGGGGTAACGAGTCCCTTACTTGGCCAATCCTAACAGCTCCTCAAGAATATATCCATTAGAAGCTCCAAATATCCAAACACAACTCCATGCCTTGAAATGAACAAACCGATCAAAACTAGCACCTTAGGCCATAAAAAACGGATCAAGAATATAGAATTTATCAAACAGCGAAGAACCTCGAAAAATCGTCAACTCCCACCTTCTTCTTTGAATGGGCTAGCAATAACACCTTTTTTTGTCGGGGATACGATAAGTAAATATCTAACAAAATTTTTCTAATCTTTTATGTTTCATATTTTTTTTCTTTATTAATTTTTTAATGTTAATTTACGAGTTTAGGTTATAATTTTTTTTTTTTCTAATTCAATCACATTTAAAATTTGAGCACGTATAATCAACTAATTACCATGTATATATGATGACATTGAAATTTTACTTGTTTTGGTTTAGTTTATAAATTGTTGTATATCTCAAAAAAAAAAAAAAAAAAAAATCATATATTGTTGTGATTTTTTTTATTATTAAATTTAGAAAGTATTGAATAAGTATTTAAATCTTTTTTAAAAAACAGTATTTAAATCTTTAATTTGTGTCTTATAATTAAGAATGGTTGAATAAAATTTTGTTTGTTTAAAAAACAAAATTAAGTTTATAAATACTAGTTCCACCTATAAGTTTTTATTTTATTATTTTTTTAATTTTATTATTAATTATTCAATCATTCCTTTTTTCTTTTTTTCTTTTTTGTAAGAATCCCAAATAGTAAGATAATTACCATGTAAATATATTTTTTTTAATACTTTTTTTTTTTCATTATTCATTTGATTCAATATACATATTTCAATTCTAAGATTTCTTTTATCTACTCTTTTATCAAATTTTTTAAAATGCATTTTTCATTATCTTGCACCTCCAAAGTTAAGGTAACAAACAACTTTTGTTGTTGTTTTTTTATTTTTTATTTTTAATTAGATCGATTGAAGCATTATATAAAAAAAGTAAGATAAAAATATATTTGAAGCATGGTCAATATATGAGAACAAATTTTTGGGAAAGTATGGAGTTGAAAGATTCAATCTTTATACCGTACATTTATTATTTTAAAAAGTAAATTAAAATGTATATATTTTTATTTGTGAAAAGATCATGTTAAACAAAAAACACGTGTTTTTTTTCTAAATATTAAAAAATATTATGTTAAAAATGACTAAAATTCAATAAAAGTCGACAGACATTTAAAAAAATTGAATAGAATTACTATAAAAAAAATAAGAAAAAAGAATATGATAAATTTTAATAATTTAAAGAAAAAAGAACTAACATGTAAACAGCAACGCGTGAAAGTTTTCTAGTAATGATAAAAGTGTGCCTACGGTAAAATGGTAAAAAAAAGTAAAAATAAAAAAAATAACCACAAGAATATTAATCAATGAGGAAGAAAAGTTCAACGGCAAGTAATAAAAGCTGGCCCCACAAGAATCTGTACAGCGTGGGAGCGGCCGCGTTTTTCGACCGATCTCTCTCCTGAACCGGCGGAGACAGCGGTGTCGCCGTCGTCAACGGCGGCGAGGGGTCGCCGTTAGGGTGCCGACCATACAATTCTTGAACTCCGGCAATATCATCGGCGGCGAGATCCACCTTCCTAGTCCTAGAACCAAGAGACGGAAACATAATCGAATCCTGAACAGAGGAATGGCCAAGCCCCAACAAATGCCCAATCTCATGAACCGCCACCGACTCCAAATCAACCGCCGCCGCCGGAGCAGAACTCAGGTCGCCGGAAAGCACCCAGCTCTCATCACCGTCCAAATGAAAATGCCCGTTGGGAGGCGAAAACGCATGAGCCAAAGTTCCCAACGCCCCATCGAACGGCTCCCCGTCGCCGTGGTCGCCGGCGTAGAATCCAATCCATATATCCGCCGCCGTGACCGGCTCCCCCAACGAGAAAGTCAACGGCGTGACCGCCGACCATCGGTCAAAAGCGCGTCGAAACACCGCCTTGACGTCATAGGAGAGTTGATTCTCCGGCGCAAAACCGTAGGTTAAATCGGGCCGGTTCAACGGCCAGCGAGGGCTGCCGGGGAAGAAAGAATAATGAGAAACAGAGTGAAATCGATTTGAGCCGTTGATTATATCCGGGATGCCGCATCTGGGCCGTTGGATCTGGAGGAGTGTTTGGTCGTCGAGATAGCCGGTGACGTTGAGGTGGAAATTGGTTTGGTATGTTTGGATAGCGGATTGGAGGAGAGGGTCGAAGAGATTGGTGAAATTGAGGGGTGTTTGGGAGCGGGGGATGTAGCCGAATGTTTGGAGGTAGGTTTTGAGATTGGAAAGGCCGTGGAGAGTGTTGCCCAAACGGCAGCCTTTGAGGTTTTGGAATTTGTCCCAAACGCATTTGGTTTTGTTAACCCAATCTGGGATTGAGGATGCGTTTGGGAAGAAGTTGGCGGAGATTGGAGGGGTTAATATGGAAAGTGAAATTAGGATAATAATTACCAAATTCTTCTTCTTCATTTTCCTTTTTTCTTTTTCTTTTTTTTTATTTTGGGGGATTTTTGGAGTTTAGACAATTTGAATAAGAAGGCATTTGCTAGAGTTGAATGCCTTCATGGTAGGCCCATGGGGTTGACTGTTTCTTCTTCGTTATCAGCTTCCTGAAATCTAATTAATATAATATTGTTTTGGATACATTTTATGTTTGGATTTTTATTTGATGAAAATTAAAATTTATTACTTCTAATTTTATTTTTTATTTTTAATAAAAATCAATTCATATGATTTCATAAAATTTTGTAAACATATATGTGGAAGTCAATTGTTTAGATGTGTGATTTTCTTTTTACAGTTATATCACAAATTGAATGTAAAAAAAATTCAATCTATAAATTTTTAGTCATTGAATAATCTTTACTTAGAAATTAACGGTATGTCTCGTAATATTATTTGGGGTATGTTCAAACTGACTCAAATAGTTATGAATATATATATATATATAAAAAAAAGGTCATTGAATAATCTATTGATGTGGTTAAACTATTGTTCGCGAAAATAGTGTAAGTTAAATGATTTAATGAATTTTTTTTTAAAAAAAATACATAATTACCGAAAGGACCGATGGTCTGATGGTTTCATCATGGTCAAAAGATTCAAATCGGTATGATATTTTTATTTATTTGATTAGTATGCTACTTTTAATTAATTATTTATTTGAATACTCTACTATGTGAAATAGGAAGAGGTGAATTGCTTCTTCTAAAAGATATGTTTTTAGCTCTTGCTACATCAATTTTCAACGTGGAACGCTTTTTAATTCAAGTCAACATATCATTATTCAAGTGAAGCATCATCTTCAATCCATAAAGTGGTTAACTAGTGAGATCAATATATCTTGTGATCCAATCTTATACACAAAACTCTTTGCCATATGATATTCTCATTCACATGTCTTCACATGAATTATCAAAATTGAACTATTTGCATCTATTGTACAGGGCACTGTATTATCCAAATTTATTTGTGTCAGGCAAACTATTTAACCTATAAACTACTTGTATTATCATTGCATGTAGTTCAAGTGTTATTAAATAACTTTAAATTTTAGTCATTTATGAATAATGATAAAATAAAATTCTTAAATAAATCATATATTTATTATGTTAGGTGACCGAATAGATTTATCAAAGTATACCCTATTTAAGAATGAGTTCATATGGTTAGATATGCTAGAACCATTCACGTGGGTGACCATACTTTGCAATATCTTTGACATGTGACCATTTCACAAAACAGATACAACGAATTTCTATAATTATCCCTATTTTATATAGTTTAATTTCTTGAGTTAATCTAACTTGTCATGTCTTTTTTTTTTTTTTTTTTGAAAATAATCTAACTTTGTCGTGCTAATATTTAGATAAAAATATTAGCATACCAAAATTAACAATTTTAGCTGAAAAAATAACTAGCCTTTTTTAATTAAAATATTGTCAAGTTCTAAAATTATAAAGATGTAAAATAGATCGCCCTTCACCATTAAAAAATAAATAAAAAAGTATACAAAATGCTAGATAAAATAGACATGTAACTATTGACTTATTTAATCTAAAAAAAAAAACTATTGACTTATTTAACTCAAACTATTTTTTTTTATAAAATGTGATTGGAGCTCATTTTGATAATTCAAACGATTTAATGTTTTAACGTCAAAAAAAAAAAAAAAAAGATTTAAAGTCAAATGTGAAAATTCAAATATGGAATAGGTAAACAAATTAAAGAATTGAAAATACCAAAGAATCGGAGGTTTTCACATTAGTTGAGTTGTTACCTTGTTAGGTATAAATAAATTGGCTAGCAACACACAAACATTTTTGTTTTTTAGTTAAATTAAATGTGGTTGTTTAAGGGTGTGTTTATTTTGGGAGGAGGGGAGAGGAGCCCAACACCTTGTTTGGTCGAAGGTGTTGTCATCTCATCTCATCTCCTATTTTTCTTTTCTTTATTAATATTTTTTTATCTTTTTATTTTTATTATTATTTTATTTGTATTCTCTTGTGTTTGATATATTTATGGTTATAATAATATTATTATTTTAATCTAAAAAAATTATTAT
>JBBMKA010073391.1:0-15424 GCA_037833695.1 Sechiopsis laciniata | reverse complement strand
AGAACAAACCTAGCATGGCACTAACATGTGAATATAAGCAACAAACATGCTAGCAGAACAGATCAGCCAAGAAGTTCTTATCCACTAACATGCAAGTAACAGTAAAGCAAGCATACAAGAAAGCAATCAAAGAAGTTCTGCAGGGTCCACACAACCCCGGCAAGGGATCCTTACCTAGAAACAAGTAGGAAAACACAAACAGAAAATATAGTGCTCCTTGAGTTGCAGACCAACAACCTAGCAAATAATAAATAGGAAATACTAATTAAATTCTACTCGGACAACTTCTTGAAACTAAAACGATCAACTCAAGCTCGGTAGAGAAATTACCCTAATTGAACCGTAGGTGGCTCGGCAGCTGGCTCTCAGCCAGGCTGGCGTGCGGCAGTGTGCGGCAGGCGAAGGCACTAGAGCAGGGCGTGCGAACGAAGTGTTGCTGGGTGCTGCTGCGTACGAGAGGCGTCTACGAGGTTGGGCGTGTTGTTGCTGTAGCGTGCGTTCGCGGCAGGGAGATCAGTGAAGCGCTGCTAGGCGTGGGCGCGAGATCGGAACGCGAACGGCTGGGGCGAAAAGCTGGGCGTGCGAGCGCGAAGGGAAAATGCACGTGCGGCTGGCAAAGCGGTTGGGCGACGTGTAATCTGACGAGTTGGGGAGTGAAAACAGAGGGCGAGCAGAGCGTTCACGCGATCGGCTGTACGTACAGACGGAGAGGAGATCAGGCGTGCTTACGATCTGGCATGTGCGCTGGAGCAATCTTGCGATCAAGCTGGGCGCTGCTGCTGCTGCGGCTCGGTGGAGGGGAGAGTAGATTCGTGATCGCGCTGGGGGTCTTGGAAATTCAGGCTGCGAGGGCGAACGGGAGGGCTGCTAGGCTCAGATTGGAAAAAGGGAAGAAGAAAATGTGAAGAAAGCTTTGAGAGAGCTACTCGACAAAGAAGAGAAAAGGAGAAGAAGGGTTCGGCAAATGAGAAAATGAAGAAGAGAAAAGAGATGCGACATCTCTTTTGATCTAGGTCTCGAAAAAAGGAAGGAAGGGAGGAGATCATGACACGTGTCCCCTCCCAGGTTTTGGCTTCGAGTCCTGGCGACGACGACTTTTTCTTTTCTTTTTCTCAAATAATCGAACAACAGCTCCTAACCTCCGAAATAGCAAAGCTAGCTCCGAAAACCTAAAACCGAAGGTAAACCCAAACTTAACATTAAACAGAACAACCCCAAAACCCTGGCAAATTATGAGGCTACCCCTGAAGGAAAAATTACCAAAATGCCCCCAGAGGTCCAAGCTGCCCTAATGGCCCAACCAAACAACAGAAAAAGCAACAGAACGTACCTTGAGAATCGAAATGGAAAATTGGGCCGTTACAGGAAGATTCGGAGATTTGACGATCAAGCTTTATAAATATACTATTTTTGTAATAGATCGGGGGCTTCTATTCTTTTTAGAGAGAGAGGAGTTCAAAGTTTCGACTTAGACGACCGAACAAGAGTTTGAAGTTTATTTGTTTCTTTTATTTTTCTGTTAGACTCATTTTACTTAGTAATACAATTCTAGTATGTTTTCCATATCGTGTTTTGTGTTTTCTGTTTGTATCATGAACTAATTTCATTAGGGCAAAGCTAGGAGAAAGTGAATTTTAGCAGCATGTCATAGGAAGAAACTGGAAGGGTTCATCAAGAGCACGTAAATTAGGTGCATCATTTTCAATTGTGAGTGTCGATTGGCCATCCACACAAACTAATAGGTTGTAAATAGGAAGAGTAAATAACCTAAGTCTATTTTTCATGTTTAATAGGTAGTGTTACGTCTAAAATGCTTTGAATCGGAGTTTAGGAATAAACGCATAACTATTACATACTTAGCGCCGGCTCAGAATTACATCAAGTCGCAGTGGAAGTCAGGCTTGATGCTAATGGAAGCGGAAGTTTGTGAGGCTTAGTATGATAGAGTCCCTTACCGCATGTTTCTTGCTCTTACATTGCTGTTGATTTCCATGAGTACCTTAGTCTAGCCTTATTGCTCATAACTGTTTTACGTTGCTATTTATTTACCTTTATGCTTTCAAAACAAACCAACTCAAATCATATTCGTGCAATTTACAATTCAATTTTGAATATCACCTAAGATAATTTCCAGTCCTTGTGGAGATCGATAATTTACTTATTACTTGCTGCAGACTGCGTATACTTGCGTGAAGTGCGAACTAATTACGCACGAGGCATTCAGCTGTTCGTTACGATCAAGTTTTTGGCGCCGTTGCTAGGGACTGTGTAAAATTATCTTGAGACGAAAGTGTTTAAAATGTAAAAAAAAAAGTATATATATTTATTTTCAGTTTTCATTTGCTTCAATATTTTAGTGTGATTGGTGCATGAACGCTACTTTTTTTTTTTTTATCCAAAACCAAAACGAACCCTCAAAAGAGGACTTCAAGCACAAAGAAGGAGAAATAAAAGAGGAATGGACCCCATAGCGCAGAATCATCCTGGAACAATAGATCCACCAGCAGCAGTAGCAGTGGGTGCAGAATTTGGAGCAAATGCAAACCCCAATGCTAATCTACCGCCAGCACAGGAGGTAGATGAAAGAGACAGAGTCATGCGAACTCAACAAGGGGAGTTCAATCATATAGCATATCTAGGTATGGTTAGACCTAACGGTGAAGGTAGATGCCCTGTATTGATTAATAATATGTACAACATGCTTAGATTCAATGAACCTTTTAGAGGACTTCCTTCAGAAGATCTGCATCAACATTTGCATACCGTTTTGGCTATTAGTGATGCTAACCAGGAAGTTGGTATTTCTTTGGAAGATACTCGACTGTTTCTGTTTCCATATTTTTTACGGGATAAGGCTAGACATTGGGTAAACACGCTACCATGTAATTACACTTGGATGCAAATGGTTGAAAGCTTTTTAGCAAAATACTATCCTTGTGCAAGAAGCATGAATTCTAGACATGAAATCACTAGCTTTCGACAAGAAGATGATGAAACTATAGGATGAGCATGGGAACGGTACAAGGAGCTTATCGCAAAATGTCTGTACCATGGTCTATCTTATACACTTCTAATTGAACATTTTTATAATGGTCTATCTTAATCGGACAAGGCTATCATTAACGCAACAAAAGGAGGATGTCTGATGGATAAAACATACAATCAGGCCTACAAAATCATCGAAACGATTGCTAAAAATCATGCGCCTAAGATAGGTCAAGGACGAAACCAAGATAAGTGAAATGTCTGCCATAAAAGCACAATTGGCTAAGCTGACGAACACTTGAAAAATATTCAAATGACTACACCCTAGAACGCATTGGTAATTAAGCAATCAAATTATAAATTCTGCACACTCTGTGGAGGCGATTATTGTACGAACTCTGCAGTGAGAACACAACGTCTGTTAATTACATTGGAAATTCGAATTCGTGACAGCAATATAACCCTTATTCAAATACGTATAATGTCGGATGGAAACAACACCCAAATTTTTTGTGGGAAGGACAGAGCAGCAACACTAACCAAGTGGGACAGTAGCGCGCACTTCTACAATCTGGATTTGGAAGTAACCACCAGCAAGCTCTGCAGTCAGATTCAACACTGAAGGATGACATAGAGAAGAACGACATGGTTATGATGGAGCATCAAACTCTGCTGAAGACTCAACAAGCAACTCTTCGGGCGCTAGAACTACAAATAGGCCAAATCGCAGTAGATATCAAAAGTAGGCCGCTAGGAAAATTACCATCAAATACGGAAGGTTCTAGGCGAAACGGAAAAGAGCAAGTACATGCGATTGAATTACGAAGTGGAAACCTTTGATGGATACTGAGGAAATTAGGAAATATCAGGGAACAAAGGCCACCATTGAACCATTAACAGGGAAGCAACCAGTAAAGAGCACAGACGAAGAACTAATCATAGACAAGGAAGCGACGGGTGTGGTGAAACCGTTACCGATTTACCAACCACCCCCTCCACCATACCATCAAAGGATAAAGAGAAAAGGGAGTGAATCGCAATTTGAGAAATTCACAGATATTTTAGAACAAATTGACATCAACATTTACTTGGTTGATGCACTTCGGCAAATGCGAACTACATGAAGTTCTTGAACGATGCGCTTATGGAAAAGAGCAAATTCGAGGAATTCAAGGTAGTAGCATTGAACGAGGAATGTAGTGCGATTGTTCAGAATAAAATCCCAAAGAAAGAGATTGACCCTGGGCAGTTTACCATTCCAGTCAAGATCGGTAGTAATCATATTAGGCGAGCATTTTGCGATTTAGGTACTAGCATCAATTTAGTACTGCTATCAATTTATAAAAAGTTTGGAATAGGTGAAGCTAGACCCACAACAGTAACAATTCATCTGGCTGATAGGTGAATAACTTGCCCTACTGGAAAGATTGAAGATATATTGGTTTAGGTTGACAAGTTCATTTTTCCAGCAAACTTCATCATTCTTGGCTACAAAGTAGATCTATAAGTCCCAATTATTCTAGGACGACCATTTCTAAGAACTGGACGAACATTGATAGATGTTTACGAAGGAACAATTACATTGAGAATGAACGAGTAGCAGATTCAATTCAACATATTCGATTCAATGAAGCAGCCTGACACTAAGGAAACTTTCAATGTTAGCCAATTAGAAGTGTCGTTGAATGAAGCAATCATGATTGAGCAACAGAAGGAGATGCTAACCATTGTCGATAATATAGAGAAAGTAAAGGAATTGCAGAACGATGCATTAGAGGATGTGATGGACGAAGTGCACTACTATGAAGAGCTCGATGTGGGAACGAGAGTCAACTCAACGCAGCGCCCCTCAATTGATAAACCTCCAATGCTGGAATTAAAACCTATCCTTGAGTAGCTGAAGTAGACCTACCTTGGAGAACATGAGACATTACCAATTGTCATATCCTCATAGCTATCATCGGAGCATGAGCGGCTACTACTGGAATTATTCATGCAACACACAAAAGCAATTGGATAGACTCTGACAGATATAATAGGCATTAGTCCTACATTTTGTATGCACAAAATCATTCTACAAGATAATGTCGGGACTTCAGTGGAACATCAAAGATTATTGAACCTCGCCATGAATGAGGTAGTGAAGAAGGAAACCTTAAAATGGCTTAACGTTGGGGTCATCTACCCCATATCAGATAGCCACTAGGTCAGTCCAATTCAATGAGTGCCTAAGAAATGAGGCACCACCATCGTTCTCAATGAGAAAAACGAGCTGATTCCAACACAAACAGTTACAGGATGGCGAGTGTGCATGGAATACCACAAGTTGAACAAAGCTACAAAGAAATATCATTTCCCCTTACCTTACATAGACCAAATGTTGCAAAAATGTTGTAGCAGATCAAGGCTAACACAAAATCGAGATTCATTAGATGGATTCTGCTTCTGCAAGAATTTGATGTAGAGATCAAGGATAAGAAAGGTTGCAAGAATGTTGTAGCAGATCATCTATCTCGACTAGAGAATAGGCAAGCTGATACAACAATGCTCAACATATCCGAAAAATTTCCTGATGAGCAATTATTTGTAAATAATCTGGTAGAAAAGAAGAATGCTCATTGATTTACCGACATTGCCAACTGTCTAGCAAGCCATGTCATCCCAGCAGATCTCACGAGACAACAAGTTAAGCATTTCTTTCATGTAACGCGATTTTATTTCTAGGATGAGCTATTTCTCTATAGGCAATGTGTTGATGGAATAATACACCGATGTGTAGAGGAACATGAGAAGAATGCGATACTAGAATCGTGCCACGCATCACCGTATGGAGGACATTTTGGAGGAATACGCACCGTAGTAAAAATTTTTCAATCTGGCTATTTGTGGCCAAGTATATTTAAGGATACGCATCACTATGCAAAGACATGCGATAGTGCCAAAGGAAAGGAAATATAGGAAAGAGGGATGAAATGTGGTTGACTTCAATCTTGGAAGTTGAATTATACGACGTTTGGGGAATTGATTTCATGGGTCAATTTCCCCATTCGCGTGGAAATATGTATATCTTGGTAGTAGTTGATTATGTGTCAAAATGGATTGAAGCGGTTGCCACACCTTTGAACGATGCCAAAACAGTTATTAAATTCCTTCATAGGAACATTTTCACAAGGTTTAGAACCCCGCGAGCGCTAATAATTGATGAAGGGACGCATTTCATAAACAGAGAAATGTCTCACGTGCTACAAAAGTATAATATCAAGCATCGCATTGCTACTCCTTATCATTTGCAAACTAATGGCCAAGCTGAAATCTCAAACTACGAGATTAAGAGTATTCTTGAAAAAGATGTAGGACCTAACCGAAAGGATTGGTCCATGCGACTTGATGATTCACTTTGGGCTTACCGAACTGCATTGAAAATGCTATTGAACATGTCGTCCTATAGAATAGTGTATGGAAAAGCATGCCATTTGCCAATCAAGTTAGAACACAAAGCTTTCTGGGCAGTTAAGGAGTTAAATCTTGATCTCCAGAAAGCAGGTACTCTTAGAATGATGCAATTACTCGATTTGGAAGAGCATAGACACTTTTCATTTTAAATTGCAAAACTGTACAAGGAAAAGATGAAAAAATGGCATGATTGTAAGCTAACTCCTTGAACTTTCGAGGTTGGACAGCAAGTTTTGTTATTTAACTCTAGACTTTGTTTGTTTCTAGGAAGTCTCAGATCCAAGTGGTCTGGACCATTTCTATTACGTAGGTAAGACTCGGAGGCGCAATCTGGATCAAGAATGAAGCAAATGGAAATGAGTTTGCAGTCAATGGGCAAAGACTTAAGCATTACTGGAATAAGGATGTTCAGCGTGGGATATCTTCATTTGAATTGACCGAAAAATAAGTGTGCGAGTATGCAAGTGGAGCCAGAGCATATCGGTAACTTTTAAATTTCGCTTCATGCATGCTAAGTTTAAATACTTCCTATTCACTTATGCAAGAAGTATCTGAATTTTGACGTATTATTTATGCTTTACTTTATTGTTTATCTTTATTAATTTTTAGTCATTTTTGTTATCTCCGTAAAATCTTTAACAAAATTTGGTTGGGATTTTGAGAAAAATGGATGAACGGATGAGATCATAGGATTGGAGCACATGCGACGAAGAACAATCATTTCGATAAGTGATTAAGGAAGGAAATCGAGCAGTCAGATTACACGATCGTTAATCCAACGGTGTATAGAGATTGCATGGCTGCTGAAGTCCTATCGTTACCATAATGCATTGCAACGATTGCTGCTGAGATCACAACTCTCAACCCTGTCGATAAATAGTCACCTTCGCGACCAACCATTACCATTCTCTTTACCCTTACCCTTCTAATTCAAGAACTTACTTGCCAAATTTCACCATGGTGTGAAGACTTACAATAAATTACTGAAAATGGTGGTACACAAGAATAGAAAGGCAAGAAGAAGTCGACCCAGATCAGGATCCGAAGCTAGTTGAAGCTACAACTATGCAAAGTGAAGACGGACAGTCACGAGCCAAACCACCCATGTGAAGGTAAGTGACTGCCCCAGCCGAAAGGATAGAAGAGCGTACTGCAGCAGTGGAGGAGTCCTTGGATGTCCCTAAGGAGGAGAGGGTTGTTACTTCAACACCACGTCAAGTAGTGAGGATTGATAGTCCCGATACTTCAGGTATTTTGAAGGGTTAACACTTTCAATGGAAATCAAGGATGCTGAGGAGTTTGACCGGATGTTGGAGGAACTCAACCAAAGGAAGGTTGAGAGGGGAAGAGATATAGATGCAGGCTCTTCTAGACCTATTAAAGTGACCGCGGTCTGTGAGGAATAAGTGAGGACGCATCAGGAAGGAAAAGCATCGATGTTAGATGATTAGCAAAGTATTGGAAGAAGAGAAAATCTTGCACTGGAGGACCTGCTCCGACGCAGAGGTAGAGACGAGGCGGACGAGGCTGAAGCGAGACTTAAGAAGCGATCGAGAGTTCGATTGACACCAATTGGGCGCGAGCCTGATGAAGTGGAAAGGATCATACAATGCTTGAAGAAGGAATTTGCCCCGCTTGAGAAGTTAACACATGCCCATGTGTCAACTTGTAAATTCAAGAAGAAGTTCAATATGCAAGAGAAGTTGGTAGAATGCCTCTTGATACTATCTAATAATTTAGATTTGTATCTAGAGAATGCAAAAATAAGAGACATTGCGATATTTGACACACTGACGCTCTTAAATCTACATATCTAGTGACCCATCTTCCCGTATTTTCATGACATTGTTTCTTCTTCTAGCTCTGAAGAGTCTGCTGCAGATGATGAAGATTGAAAAAGGAAGTTCATGTCCCTGCTGATCCTATCTTTCTTTTCTTTTTTTTTTATATGCTCACTCACTTATTAATATAATCATTCTTTCATTTTATTCACTGCTTAGGTTTATGTTTTAACCAATGCTGAGTTAGAATCTTGCTTTTTAATTCTGCACTTTCAAACATTTCCTTAGATACGCTGAAATTTAATCGGCCCCGAGACATCATTCTACAGTTTGCTAACGAAATCATCTTTGGATGGATACTTGTTGAATATAGGACATAGAACAACTCTATGGGAGGAAATCGATTAGCTTGCAGCAATGGTATTAAGAACCTTAGATTCATTTAAGTTTGGGGGAAATAAGACTCACCTTCATTGAGGACAATGAAGACTTTAAGTTTGAGGGTGAGGAATACCTATGCTAGGCGAATAATAATATGCAAATGCATATCGTTGCTTTCTAAAAGAACAAATCTAAAGGCATTCTGGGTAAAAATGAAATGGCAAAAAGAGCGAATAGCCGTGGGATATCTAAGTATTCTGCTAGCAATGCTACAGACCAATTAGCGGCTAAGTAGGAAATTTTACTCAAAGGAACCCAAATAAATAAGCCTCGGACAGAATGTCTTGAACAGATTTAAATGATAGGGGTTGAATGAACTGCAATAGAGCAGAAGTTCCCAAACTAGGAGCTGAACTTTGGACTAAGGGAAATAAGGAGAACAACTGAGATGAGATTGTTAGGACCTCAGTGAATGATGAATTGGGATGATTAAGCGTTTGGTGTATTAAGGCAATTATATTTAAATATTGTTTTTTTTTAGCAAGAGGAAGAGCGCAACATTGTGATTTGCATTACTTTTAGCAGTTGTTACACCTATAATAGCATCGCTCAGGACGAGCAATGATTCAAGTTTGGGGGTTTGATGACTCTGAAATAGAGTCAAATTTTAGGCTAACTTTGGATCATTGTTCGCGTTTATTAATTGAGAATTATTGTGAGTAAGGTGAAAATAGGAAGAAAAAGGTGTAATTCGCTGATGCTTACGCATTAGGGGAATAAAATGCAAGATATGGATTATTGTGCTTAAAATAACCAAAATAGCACGTTTAGCACAGATTTCGCAAGTCTTATGTTGATTACTATTTTCACAGGGTTAGCGCTAGCGAAGCAATGCGATGCTGAGGATTAAGACGCGCGATTGCGAGCAACCAAAGCTTGAAAGACAGAGGCCAAAAGCACTTCAAGTAAATAAGGGATGAATTGTTTGACACCGTGAAGTTGACTAACCAGACAAATTACGAGATGGATTGATGAAATCAAGGGATTCTTGCCTTAGACAAATCAAGACATATTTGACAAGAATGAAAAGGGAAAGTATCGCGATGATTGATTTGTGCCATTCTGGAAGATTCGGAGATTTGACAACCAAGCTTTATAAATAGACTATTTTTGTAATAGATCAGGGCTTTTGTTCTTTTTAAAGAGAGAGGAGTTTGAAGTTTCAACCTAGACGGCCGAACAAGAGTTTGAAGTTTATTTGTTTCTTTTATTTTTTGGTTAAACTCATTTTACTTAGTAATACAATTCTAGTATGTTTTCCATATCGTGTTTTGTGTTCTCTGTTTGTATCATAAACTAATTTCATTAGGCCAAGGCTAGGAGAAAGTGAATTTTAGCAGCATGTCGTAGGAAGAAACTGGAAGAGTTCATCAAGAGCACGTAAATTAGGTGTATCATTTTCAATAGTGAGTGTCGATCGGCCCTCCACACAAACTAATAGGTTGTAAATCAGAAGAGGAAATAACTTAAGTCTATTTTGCATGTTTAATAGGTAGTATTACGTCTGTAATGCTTTGAATCGGAGTTTAGGTATAAATGCGTAACTATTACATACTTAGCGCCGGCTCATAATTACATCAAGTCGAGGTGGAAGTCGGGCTTGATGCTAACGGAAGCGGAAGTTTGTGAGGCATAGTATGATAGAGTCCCTTACCACATGTTTTTTACTCTTATATTGCTGTTGATTTTCATGAGTACCTTAGTCTAGCCTTATTGCTCATAACTGTTTTACGTTCCTATTTATTTACCTTTATGCTTTCAAAATAGACCAACTCAAATCATATTTGTGCAATTTATAATTCAATTCTGAACATCACCTCAGATAATTTTCAGTCCCTATGGAGATCGATAATTTACTTATTACTTGCTGCAGACCGCATATACTTGTGTGAAGTGCGAACTAATCACACATGAGGCATTTAGCCGTTCGCTACGATCTGTGTCGTAGATTTGGTTGGTTTCATGCTTCGCCAAGTGTTAGACAGTCGTGTTCGGGATTTTGAGTAAGGTTCTTGGATTGATCTCGTTGTTAATCATCAGTGGTTTTGGGTAATTTCTAATTAAGGTTAATTGATAGGTCGAACGAACTGAGTTTTGGTTGATCTTTTGGCTACAGCTTGATGACTCTGAAATAGAGTCAGATTTTGCCTAACTTTGGATCTTTGTTCGTGTTTATTAATTAAAAATTATTGAGAGTAAGGTGAAAATAGGAATAAAAATGTTTAATTCGCTGATGCTTACGCATTATGGGAATAAAATGCAAGATGGATTATTAAGCTGAAAACAACCAAAATAGCACGTTTAGCACAGATTTCGCAAGGCTTATGCTGATTTCTGTTTTCGCAGGGTTAGCGCTAGCGGAGCAATGCGATGTTGAGAATCAAGATGCGGGATTGTAGCAAATAAAGCTCGAGAGACAAAGGCCAGAAGCATTTCAAGTAAATAAGGAAGGAATCGTTTGACAGCATGAAGTTGACTAACCAAACAAATTACGAGCGAATTGTTGAAATCACGGAATTCCTGCCTTAGACAAATAAAAACACATTTTGGAAGAATAAAAAGAGAAATTACCACGAAGATTGATTCATGCCATTCTGGAAGATTCAAAGATTTGACGACCCAGTCCTATGAATAGATTGTTTGTGTAATAGAGAGAGAGCTTGGTCTTTTCTCTAATTCTTTCTTTCGAGAGGAGTTCAGAGACTTGACCGAAACGACGACAATTATTTATCTATTTTTTTATTTCGTTGTTAGACTCATTTTACTTCAGTAATACAATTCTAATATGTTTTTCGTGTTTTGTGTTCTCTGTCTATAGCATGAACTAACTTCATTAGGGCAAAACTAGGAGAAAGTGAATATTAGTAGCATGTTGTAGGAAGAAACTGGAAAGGTTCATCTAGAGCATGTAACTTAGGTGCATCATTACAATAGTGAGTGTCAACTGGCCATCCATACAACTAATAGGTTGTAAATCGGAAGAGGAAATAACCTAAGTCTATTTTGCATGTTTAATAGGTAGTGTTACATCTGTAATGCTTTGAATCGAAATTTAGGAATAAACGCGTAACTATTATATACTTAGGACCGGCTCATAATTACATCAAGTCAAGATAAAAGTCAGATTTGATGCTAAACGGATGCGAAAGCGGAAGTTTGTGAGGCGTATTATGATAAAGTCTCTTACCGCATGTTTCTTGTTTATTACATTGCTGTTGATTTTCATGAGTACCTTAGTCTAGCCTTATTTCATCAAAACTATTCTATCCTGTTATTTATTCACTTTTATGTTTCCATAACAAACCAACTCAATTCATATTCGTGCAATTTACAATTCAATACTAAACATCACCTCGGATAGTTTCAAGTCCCTATGGAGATCGATAATTTACTTATTACTTGCTGCAGACCGCGTATACTTGCGTGAAGTGCGAACTAATTACACTTAAGGCATTCAGCTATCCGCTATCGTAGAATCACAACTCAAAGAGAATTTTTTTGGTTATTCTGTATTATTGAAATAGGTAAGGACTTTCTCACTTGGGTTATGTGGACCCTGCACATGGCGAAACTTATATTGTTGTTGATATGTTTAATGTTCACGTGGTATATGTCTGTTTGTTATTTTGAATGTTTTGTATGTTGAGTTTCAGGATTATGGGGTCCTGGAGTGCCACTTTTGTATGTATTTTTAATTAATAATTAACTGCAAAACATGCTGGGATTATAGGGTCCTAGTATATTGAATTTCTATTGCATGTTCAGTGGTTTTTTATTCTGCACGTACGATGTGATGACATGTTTTGGTTTCTAGCTAATCAGGATCATGTATGCTAGTATCCTGTTAGAATGTCTATTAAGATTATTGAGCATGATTGGTGATATGTTATGACTAAGCTATTAATCACTCTTGATATAGAATTATTGGCTGTCATCATTTAGAGGCTATAGAGAACACAACGTACCGTTGTTCTCATAGGTCAGGATTGTTGATGATTGATTTCTACCCCCGAAAGCCAGGGATGTGATGCATGCTGCCCATGGTGATGCCTAGTTGTAGCCCTTTTAGGCGGGTCCTGATCATAGTGCACGCCTGCTATGAGAGGGTCTCAGCTTAGGGCTATTGGTGTGAACAGGCTGAATCGAATCGCTGGCGAGGGCCTCTAGGATCGTGACTCAGTGGACACCTCTTCCATGTTAAGTTAGGCAAGTGGACCTAGACCACGCCAACTTGTGTAGGCCTACACCTGATTAGTTTACAGCAACATGTGGTGTATACGTACATGCATCGAGTGTTAGGTAGATGACTCACGTAGACCGGTGACGTCAGTACACTAGTAGTGATTTAGTTGTTTGAGCTAGGGAGTCATGTAACGAACTTCATGAACTATCATATTGTTAAAGTTTAGGTGAGTGTCTTGAGGGACTCAAAAGGGTCACCCCCGTGACCAAGTAAAAAGCTAAGTTCAGTTTGGTATAAATGTGTATGGCTAGCATGTTAAGTTCTACTTTGTGCAATGTACCTCTGTTGGGGAGTTCTTACTGAGTATTATGTTACAGCACCCTTATTGTGGTTTTCCACTACGTAATCAGGGATATCACCGAGACGGTTAACTGAGAAGTGTTGGAGAGATCATGGGCGGAGCTTGCTGTGTCCGTTAAGTTTAGTTGATAGGATAGTTATTAGTGCATTTGTTTCTTGCTGGCATGTTAGAATAAGAACTCATGTTATTTCTGGTAAGTTCTGTTAACTGTTGGGCATGGACACCTTCTATTTAATTATTTCATCTATTTGTTTAAATTGTTTTTGTTTTGAAACACCTTGGCCAATGGCTTGTTATTTATTTATTATTTTGAAATAAATTCAACAGGAGCAGTTACTTAAAGTTTGAAACTTGAAATTTGCATGTTTGTAACTATGTTTGAGTTAGCATGTGGTTAAGAACTGTAGTTTAAAATTATTGGTTCTTACACCTTGTTTGGCTCAAGGTGTTCCTTGTCTCATCTTCTTTTCTTTTTTTTTAAACATTTTTTCATCTTTTTATTTATATTTTTTTTACTTGTTTTCTTATTTTATTTTATTTTTTTATGTTTGATATATTTTTGTTATAATATTATTCTTATTTAAATATATTAGTATACCGGTATATAATTATAGTAATTATACTATTATTATATCAAATATTTATTTAAATAAATTGAATTTTGAAAATTGAAATAAATAGATATATATTTTCTCTTGATATATGACAATAAATTTTAATATTTTTTATTTATAAAAAAAATTAAATATTTTTTATTCCTTAGTTATTCTTAATAACAAAAAAGTTTATGAAACTTCTATTTTAAAAGATAAATTAGAAATATCGTATTTACAATTTTATAATTAAAAAATTATTGCTATACAATAATAATATTAACCATATGTACATCAATTTATTATTAAATCAACATTTAAATCTAAATAATTTATTCACAATGAATTTTTATTCATAATTTACAATTGGTTTAAAAATATGAACTTATTTTCAATAAATTTAAAAATATTGAACTTATTTTCTTTGTTACAAAAATGAAATTTAAATTTTGTACTCCCGTACTAAGCTACACTTTAAAATAATAGTAGGAGTGCATCTATAATTTTTTTTTTTTTTTGAAAAATTGTAAATTAATTTAAATAATTTTGCAAATTTTGCTTGTATATACCAAAAATAATATAAGTTTCAAGACTTGTATGAGTCAACATAGGGATTGAGATGTATTTTACATTTAAAAAACAAAAAACAAAAAAAATAAATTCTAAAATTTGAGGGGCACTATCTTACTTCCATTTAATCATTATTATCAAAATGTAATTGAGTTCACTTTTACCTACAAAAAAAATAACAAATTGAAAATTTTAGGAGTGTTTATGGTTCCCTAGAAGCGTTTACTAATAAGATAAATAGACAATTAAACAAATGTCTACTTTTTTAAAAAAAAAAAAAAACATGAAATGTCTACTATTCTAGATTATTTAAATTTATATCTAAATCTAATATTCTGAAATTTAGTAATTAAATGAATAGATTGTAAATGACAATTTTATACTTTTTGTGAGTTTGTTTTTTAATTTGTTTGATAATCTCATTATAGATACATTCTAACAAACTCCTTGAGAATTTGAATTAAAAAAAAAATCAAAACAATAATAGATAGAATCGTATTATTCGAATGAAAAAATAGGTTAAAGATAAAAAAAGAAAATAGAAAAATTAAAATAATTTTTGGAATCTCTTCCTAACGTCCATCCAACCGTTTACATATGCATACATATAGTCGCCTTTGAATGACGATTAGATTTTTGTATTAAGATAAAAAAATAATAATTAAATGCATACCATACATGCACAAAGCATAATTATTATTTGGCAGGTGGAGCTTCATAGTTCTTGAGTATTGAGAATCGTTCGATATTCTTGTGAAACACAAAAGGGACAAAAATCAAAATCCACCCACCCTAAAGAAGTACGATCGAATACATCTGCCAATATGTGTGAAGTTTATCCCCTTTCACACTATAAGAGCGAGCTACCATGACCCTCCGACTGAAACTTCTCCCATCAAGAAAGCGGGTAAGTCTGCATTATCATCCACGCATGAAGAAATATTTGAACTAGTTGTTGCAACCATCATGTGTCGTATAGCTGCCTACATAATATAATTCACTATCAGTCTATTATGTTGACCAGAAGTACAAATCCTTACATATTTATGATGCCTCA
>JBBMKA010073380.1:0-15425 GCA_037833695.1 Sechiopsis laciniata | reverse complement strand
AACGTGTCCAAGGAAAGCCACTTGCTCTAACAAGAAATCACACTTGGAGAACTTGGCATACAACTGGTTTTCTCTCAAAGCTGTCAATACTTGTCTCAGGTGCGAAGCAAGGTCCTCCCTGGACTTAGAGTAAATCAATATATCGTCTATGAACACAATGAAAAAGCTGTCCAAGAATGCCATGAACACCCTGTCCATCATGTCCATAAACGCTGCTGGAGGATTGGTCAGCCCGAAAGACATGACAACAAACTAGTAATGACCATACCTCGAGCTAAATGTTGTCTTAGGGATATCAGCATCCCGAATCCTCAACTGATGGTACCCAGATCTCAAATTAATTTTAGAGAACACCGAAGCTCTTTGAAGCTGATCAAACAAGTCATCTATACGAGGCAAAGGATATTTGTTCTTTACTGTGACTTTATTCAACTCTCGATAATCTATACAAAGGTGCATCAATCCGTCCTTCTTCTTTATAAATAAAATAGGTGCTTCCCATGGGGACACACTTGGGCAGATGAATCCTCGGTCTAGCATCTCTTGCAGCTGAACTTTTAGTTCTCGTAACTCAGCTGGTGCCATACAGTATGGAGCTTTCAAGAAAGGGAGAGTCCCTGGCTCAAGCTCGATGGAAAAGTCCAGCTCTCTCTGTGGAGGCAAACCTGATAGCTCCTCAGGAAAAAACATCTATGAACTCCTGTACTACTGGTACCTAATCAACAGTCAATGGGGTACTGCTTTCACCTGACAACTTTGCTAAAAATCCCCAAGCTCCTCGAGCTGATAAACGACGGGCTTTCATTCCTGAAATCAATGGTGGACACTCACCGATCTCGACACCGTGAAACTTGATGCTCTATTTTGTTGGACAGCCTAAACACGACTTTCTTCTAGGGGCAGTCAATCATTGCATGGTTCTCAGCTAACCAATCCATACCAAGGATAAAGTCAAAACTGCTCATAGGTAGGACTATGAGGGTAGCAACTAAAAGCTCTCAAGATATCTGTATCCGACCACTCCTAATTTTCTGACTAGCTATCATACTCAATCCCGAAGGAGTTACAACACACAGCTCAAACCCTAAAGGTTCGAGTTTCAAACATGCTTGTTTAACAAACTAATCAGATACAAACGAGTGGGTCGAGCCCGAATCAAATAAAATAAAGGCATAGTGGTCTAAGACAAGCAGCGTACCTGTAAATGCGGCATTAGTCTGCTCTGCCTCTTGGCGAGTCGTAGCAAAAATGAGGCCTTACTGCTGAGTCGGCCTTGTAGCTATTCCAGCCTGGGTACAAGCTCTGGCCAATTGCCCTTCCTTGCTATATCTGAAGTAAGCTCGAGGTGAAGCTCCATAAATTCCATAATGTGGCTTACGACAAGTGTGACACTGAGGCGGTTGCCTGACTGTGCCCTGCTATTGATACTGCGGTCGACGCTGATCTCTACCCCGATACTGGCCCTAGCGGTGCTACTACTGGCTTCCTGCTCGGGAACTACTGGAAGACTCAAACTTCCTCTTCTAACCTGAGTAGAACTGAATAATCTGAACAGATACATCAGGGGCTTGCACTGGTAGGTACTTAGCAATATAGATCGTGGCCAATGCTACGGCCTGGCATATAAATCAGGAGCGAGTGCTCAAACATCTTGAGCAACCTCCTTCCTTAGCCCGCCAATAAACTTCTTTACCTTAAGCTCCTCTGTGGCTATCAACTCCGGAGCAAAGCAACTGTACTCCAAGAACTTCTTTTCATAGCCAGCTATACTATCTGTTCCCTGTTTCAGGTTTGAGAAGGCCTCCGCCATCTCCTGCTGGGCCTCTTCATTAATGTTCTTAGCTTGGAACTTAGTCCGAAAAAAATCCCATGTGGCTGGTGGAGACCCTGCTGGTCTGCCTCTATCAGTGGACTCCCACCACCAAACTGCTGTATCAGTCAGCACATGAGCTGCACACCTCGACCTCTGAACATTTCGACAACTCATGACATAGAAAATATACTCTATCCGGGCCAACCACTTCGCTACTACCAGCGGATTCTTAGAAGTATCAAACTCACTAGACTTCCACTTAACGAAATCCTTGAGCCACTTGCCGTACTCGATAGCTCCATCAACCACATCCGTCTCAGCGACGATAGACTCCTGCCTGTCTGGAGGGATCACCGAGGCTACTGGGGGTGTCTGTTGAAGTAACTGTGTCAGCTGGGCTATCTGTGCCATGGACTCTTCTTGCTGGGCTTCTAACTGGGCCTGCGTCTCCGCTCTCTGTTTAGCCAACAAACCGACCATCATCTCCTTATGGCTGAAGTAAACTGCGATCCAGGAGTCTCACTCTGAGGCAAGGTAGCGTCAACCCTCTCTCTCAGCAAATCAACAGCTGGGGCCAATGGTGGCCTGCAGGTCAGGTTAACCCTAGACGTGGCCTCATCTCCAACTGGCTCAGTACCAACTCCTTGGTTGGCAGTACCAGACGTCCTTACTCCTTTACGTATGACCGACATACTGGTGATCTACACTCAAACCACAAAGAGTTAGTCCTTACTTGGACCCTCACTGCCAACACAGGTAACACATGTATACTAGATGTAGTACTGTAACAAAACCCTTAGCAAAAGAATTTTTGACATACCTGACAGTCGTTGGAGTGCTAATGATCATGGGGACAAACGACCTAGCTCAGTAGGTCAGCCTACAGAATCTATGACTCTGAGCTCTGATACCAACTGTAAGAACCGGACTCTAAAACAGTCCTAAATATGGTTCTTACTCAGCATGCATGCATTTAAAGATAAATAAGTCCGCGAAAACAATTCGAAATACATTAAGTCCCAAAAATAAAAAGCATTCAATTCAGAGTTCCTGTTTAAAACTTTAAAACAATCCCTGGCCAAAGTGTTATTAAAAATATCCACATAACATAAATAACATTATGAAAAAAATCCCCACGGACTCCATGTCCAACTACATGCTGAATCAATAAATAAATAATAGAGTGGCGCCGGCGGCTCCCATAATCATTCAGCTCCTCCGTTAGTCATCGCGGTGCTGTCCCAAGTTATCTGGTGGAAAAACCATAGAAAATAAGAATGAGTACAAAGGCACTCAGTAAGAATCCCCAACCGGGGGTACAGTACGAAACATCAAATCATCTAGCATCCTAGTATACATGCAAACAGTTATCAACACAGAAACTTTGCCTTGTGGTCTCAACATAACTCAAGAGTCCTCAGGAGTCTCCTACTCCTGGCCTAATGATCAGCTCTCAAAACTGATCCCGATCTGTTATACTCGAAGGTCTCTTACCCTCGACTAAATGACCAGGTTAAAAACTGATCCTAAACAGATAATCCTCGAGAGTCTCAAACCCTCGGCAAAGTGACCAGCTCACAAAACTAAACCTGATCAACTCTCTTAGCTGATCTTGGGACATCCGAGAGAGTACCTGATGCCTGGCTCTAAATTGGAACGGAAGTGGTGTACTAACGACATTAGCCCGAGGGAGCTCTCCTTCCGGCACCTAATGTGTGTGCGCGCACATTGCATGCTACTGCAAACTGCGTAAATGTGGGGGTCTAAGACAAACTACACCGGTTCAGGTACGCATGCCTAAAGAATCAGAACCGGTGTCACTGATCTACAGTAGTACGAGACCCGCGACACTCAACTGTAGCAGCCTGAACAATCGAACTCCTGAAGCTAAGAACTGTCTAAGGCAGGCTTGCACCATTAGAGGGGTTCCGCTCTAGCAGACTATAGACTGGGCTTATGCAGTTGTGGCGAGCTAGACCACATCCGGCTATCGGGGGTGGGATCCTGTCCTCGCTGGTCCTGACCTGTGGGGACAAAGTATGTTATGTCCGCTCTCAGCCTCTAGATGAAGACAACCTAACCGAAGCTAGCTAAGAATACACATACTCATTTCCTAACAGATCAATACATGCTCAACAACAGAAATAACCTAGAATGGCACTACAAGCTTAACAACAGGAATCACAACGCATGTCGGAAAGAACAAACCTAGCATGGTACTAACATGTAGAAACAGGAACAACACATGCTAGCAGAAAACAGAACAGCATACAATCCTATCCACTAACATGCTTGTAAACAGTAAACAGACAACATAATGTAATCAATGAATATTTCGCAGGGCCCACACAACCCCGGTAAGAAATCCTTACCTGAAAAAATAAGTAGAAAATAACACAGATAAACAGTGCTCTTTGAGCAGTAGAACCAACAAATAAACAACCTAGACATATTACAAGCACACATAATTAGTATCTAGCAGCTATATGCAAACAGGCATCCAAACATACAAGTCTCAGAACAGGGGTTACCCAAACTGAGAAGGGACAAGCCTTCGACTACAAGGCTTTCGGCAGCAACATGGCGAGGAGGGTGAGCGAGGGCTTGCAGCTGGAGTCACTGTAGGTGTTCGGGATCGCGAAGCTACTGGGCGAGAGACGACGTATGGGATTGCAAGGCGACTGGCCGTGCGACTGCGATAAAGTGAGGCGATGGCTAGGCTGATGTAGCGCAAGGCTGCATTCGCTGGTGCGTGGGCGTGTTAGCGATGGCGAGCAGTGCAGCGATCTGGCAATGGGGCTGGCTTGTGGCATGGTGCGGGAACGCAGGCTCGGTGGTGCTATGCAGAGTGAGGCGATTGCAGGGGGTTACGATCGGCAAGGCTTGCAATCGGCGAAGGGCAATGGCGATCCGTGAGCTATGATGGTGATGCTCGACGATGAGGGGTTCGTCAAGGGTGAAGAGATCGGCGAGGGAATAGAGTGATCTCGGTGAGAGCTTGAGGTCTCGACAAAAGAAGAGAAGAAGAAAGGAAGGAAGAAAGAAATAAGGAAATCGTTCTTAAATAAGGAGCCTTTTCGCCACGTGTCGAACTCTTCCAGAACCAACTAGCCTTCGAGCCTTGGCGAAGGCAACTTAAACCAATATTTTCTCCTTTTTCTCTTTTAACTTCTTAGTCAAAAGTAACTAACCCGGAAGTTCTATAAATCATAAAACAGCCCTATCTCAGTCAAAAGCAAGAACGACCCTAAAAGTCGATAAATTACCAAACTAACCCTAGGGGTAAAATGACCAAAATACCCCTGAAGGCTAGAACTGCCCTAACGGCCCAACGAAACAATCGAATAAACAATCGAACATACCTGGGAAGCCAAAATGGGAAACTGGGCCGTTACACTAATGCTAGATTACTAATCCTTATTATGTTGTACCTTAAACTCCCCTTATAGAAGACTTAACAGTAACCCGTTAATACATTGCTTGTGGGTTTGAAAAATAATTAAACAATGCGTAAACAACTAGTGAGAAGGTTATTCTTAACTCCTCTCCAAAATACCTTAGACAAGATAGTGCCTAGTGAGAACAGCTAAGCCAAACTCTTGCCATCCCCTTTTCCAAGGTTGATGGCAAACAAGCAACATGTGGACTATCAATTGACCTGTGCTAACTCAAACAATTGCCGCTCTTAAAAATAATCTCAATATCTTTCTTAGTTAGTTAATCATGATACACACTTGCTTATCTACTTCTTAAAATCAATATCAATCATTAAACTGTAACAGGGGATTAAGTCTGAACAATTTATTGCGTAATGCAACTTAAAAAGCGCTACAATCTACTCTTACTGTTACATGATGATGCAATGGAATCTAGTTAAGAAATTCAACAAACTACATGCTAACTATCAATGGGCTACTAGAATCATCATCGCTATTTCCAACGAGTTCTTTTACCAATAAGTTCCACGATACTAGATCTTCTAGGGTTACTGATTGTGATTTTTTGGTGCGGTATAAAAAAGCTAATCATTAATTCTAAGTATAAGACTAAAGTCCTACACCTTCGAATCGCATTCTACGCAAGTCTACGCAGTCTAGTATGCAGCAAGTGATAAGTATGTATATTTTATCGTTCTTTGCAGAGATTGACTATAACTAGTTAATTAATCTAAGAGTCGTACAAGAAAGTAAAAACAATAGTGTTGAGATTTTAGTTTTGTTTAAAATTTAAATGCGAAAGTAAAAATAAAAATGCAAAGTTAACTAAGTAAGGCTCGGGTTAAGGTTATAGGCCGCATCTAACACTTCCTAGGGTAAATTGTAGTAAGTAGTGATTGCCATACTTCGCCTAACAAACGTTCGTTTCTGCTTTCGTTCGCATTAAGCCCAACTTCCGTTGCGACTCAATGTAATTATCAACTGGCGCAGCTTAAGCAGTAGTTACGCGTTTATCTCTAAACTTCCATTTAAAGTACAAAAGACTTAATACTAACCTACTGAACATGCAAACTAGCCTTAGGTTATTTCCTCTTCCAATTTACAACCTATTAGTGCATGTGGATGATCGGTCGACATTTACTATTTAATTAAAATCCTAATTCAACATGCTTTAATTAACAACTCCCTTTACCCTAGTTCATGCTTATACAACTTGTACCCTTAACCTTTGCCTAAGATGCTTAGCTAGACATGAAAGTAAGGAAAAAAATAATAAGAATAAAACGAAAGTCATTGCAAAAGAAAACTAAATTAATTCAAATGCAAGAATAGTTCGATGATGCTAGAATGAATGAAACATAAAATGAACAAGAAAAGATAAACTAGAAAGTGATAAATGGCAGAGGCTGCTTGAAGAATGGGACTCCATGTCAATAGGAACACAACCTTTGCTTTGGAACCCTACTCCCAAGTGTAGGAGAAGAACTCCAAAAACAGGCATACTTTCTCTATTTATTCTTCTCCTTTTTATAGGCTTTGAGATGCTTTGGGACTAAGGAATCAATTTGGAAGGCAAGGATTGAATTTGAAAATATCTTTATTGCGTTTTATTACATTTTATCTTTGGTAGCTTATCCCTTGATTCGTGAGATAGATTTCCTCTGATTTCGTCAATCACATCTTTATTGATTAAGGTATGAATCCCATGACTATCGCAATTGGTCTTTGATAGATGGCATTTGACTGGCGATCCGGGTGCTAATATGTTCGTACAGTAATTAATTCATAGTTAAACTTATCGCTAATTATGCCTCGAAATCGCTTATGCATAATTATACGTGGTCAGACTGCAGTAAGTAATAAGTATATAATTTTATCGATCCCACAGAGATTGATGTCTAGAATTAATATTGATCAAGCGAAAATTGTGCTGAAAAGTAAAAGCATGGGTTGAAGATGGTTGTTTGTTTTTTATGCTAATAATAAAATAATGCAAATGCAGATAGTAATAAATATGAATGCAATGAGTAAGGATAAAATAGACAGTAGTAGAAAATGTTAAGAGCGCAGAACTAGTTATTGAGTCTTCACTTCCCTCTACCAAATGTACTTCCGCACTTAATGATTTACGGCAGAGCCAGCTTCCGCTGCAATAGTGAGGTTATTCCTAACTCCCTAAATGATGCAAAAACTTGCCTTCAACCTATTGTAGCATACTGGGTCATCATGCGGTTCCTTCTTCCAAACTCACCACAAGTTATATACGTGGGTAATTAATCGACGCATATATATAAAATAGTAAATGCAGCAGTGTAAAACTCTCTAACCTATGCTCCTTTCATGCTTCTACTCGAGACTATGCATTCAAGACTCCTATAACGCATCATAGAAAAAACATAAGTAAGAAGTTTAAATGTTCAAAACTATAACTAATCCTAAAAAATCAATAAAATGTAATTGGCTTGGTTGTGAAATGTGCAGTCCTCTTGTCAACGGCTCCTACGAACACCACTAGTTCCTTCTCGCATCGATTGGCTTCTGGCCATCCGACCAGCTCATTTAACCTCGACTTCCTTCTTGAGATTTATAGAGTTGATTTACTTGGTCAACAAGCCTAGGTGAGCTAGAAAATCCTCATTAATGTAGGATCTCTTGATTTCTGCTGGAATTTATTTGATTGACACCAACTTAATTACTTGATTGATTCTCTGTTATTTCCTTGTTGGTGTGATTCTTTGAACGCGATCGCCTTGTGAACATGTGAGTCTTCTGTGTGTGTTGCCGTTCGCATTGCTCTGTCCTTCTAGCATAAGTGCTCAACATTCCCGACATTAAAGAACCTTTTTAACGTAAAGTTGTATAGTATTCATACGTAATTCTTGAACTGCCCTTATGATGCTACTTTATGAATGCATGCTGATTTCTACATTTTTACTCGTAATTTCCTACTACCGCTCATTTATTTCCCCTAATCCTAAGAATAATGCAAACTAATATAGCCTAAAATATGCTCTATTTGAGAGCTATCAAACCCTCAAACTTAAATCATTTCTTGCCCCAAGTAAGGCATAACTGCTAGTTAGCTTATTCTAATAAGTATATCATATTTTCCTCTTTGCGAGTATAAAACCAGTAGATCTTATCGCATATCATTTTTTTAGCATAAAACTCCTTCTCTTTTCAGTTTTCAAACTTTCCAAAAGATTCAAGTTTTGCATTAAAATCGTTCTTACCATGACCGACAGATTATTCCTTATCGCAATTATTTCTCATTACTCAATCTATTGTACGCAATCACTTCTAGTCTAAGTTTGCCCAACATATTCTATCAAGACTTTCTAGACCCTTATATCCTTCGAGGATTCTTGCTATGCTTTTTGCATTCCTCTTGGGTTACACTCATGTCTATAATTCCATAGTTCTTAAGATGTCTTGTTTGAGAATAAAACAAGTCACCTAAGCAGAAGAATTTAAGCTTGCACTTCGGAATACTTAAGGAGTCCTAAGGCTTAATCGCACTTCTTTTGTCTTTTATTTTGTCAAGAATATGCTAATCTTTATTTTATAAGATTTTTTTTTCAATGTTACTTTCAATCACTCTTTCTTTTCAACATTCACTCATCGGGCTGCCCTTACCCCCAAACTTTGTCCCAATGAAGGTAAGGCTTAGTTCCCCCAAACTTAGCTATTACTGTGATTGCAGTTCTCTATCTCAAGCTCTAAGATTTCCTTGTGAATTTTTAGTCTTTCTGTCTTTCATGATAAGAATTATTCTAATGCTAGGTTTAGATCAAGGGGAACTTAAGAAATCCTTTAATTGAAAGTGCATTTTCTACTAAACTCAGTTTTGCAATAATAATGTTGCCTTAAGCTTTCACAGGGAAATTGCTAATTTATTAGATAATCATAAAGGAAATAGAACAAAATTGTAATCCTAAATGCATGTTCCTATCAAATTTAAATTGCGATTAAAAATGAAATGCATGCGAAAAGAAATAAATTCATTAAAATAAAATAAGAGAGAGAGATTTCCATCTAAGTTTCTGCATTGCCGCTGCGATTGCTTTGCTCCAAATTGAGTATATGTGTTTGGAAATTCAGGTAATTCGAAGTATTCTGTTAGTGTCGTGACTGCTTTTACTATTATCTCATCTCTTATTTGCGTATTCTCAAAAGTTTTGCAATTTGATGAACAACGCCTAAAGTTGCTTAACCAAGTTATCCTTGGCTAAAAATGCTTCGAATTGCTTCCCTTCTTCTTTCCATCTCAGATTAGCAGCTTCCTCCATATGGTTGGTATGTACCTTCCAGATTCTATCAGTTTCTTCCAGTTGAACACCTTGCTCAAAATACAATTTAGTGATAGTGTGCGGGCAAAACATCTACCTGCGTTTAGTTGAGGCACAATGCTGAATTTGCCCTTCCACTATCTTACATAGATTGATTTGCTTTCCAATTATAATCACTTAAAGCAATAGTGCTTGCTCTCTACTAACTATCTTAGCATTGGTGGATGGGATAATTGCATTTTTTATGAATATAATCCAGCCCTGCAATTCTGGTTTAACACCATCCATTGGAATTGACCATTGATTTTTCCACTTGGCACCTTCTGTTCTAATTTTTTCCACGTAATCCTGCAACTGCTTCTTAGTTGGCTTTTAAAAAAGCTTTTGACACTCTGACCCAATGTCGTCAGGAAGCTAGAACATTTTGTTCAAGGCTGAAAATCTACAGTCTATCACATATCCTTCTACTCGTGAGAATAATTTCCTTTCTTTATTCAGATTTGCATAAAACTGGCTAACCCAATCTGCCCTTGCATCCCAGGTAGGCATTGCTAGGCTGCTTCAACCTAACTCGTCTATCTTAACTTATGCTGCATGTGGAATACATCTCGTAGGCCATCCTCGATCCTACCAGAATCTATTTCTTACCAACGATGCATAAAGGTTTGCTTATGGAACCACTGCATTTTCATCGTCAATTTTCTCTACTGCCTTGCTCTTCCTGGCTGCTATGCTCTTTGAGGCCATTGGTTTCGAGTATTGGTGGCAGATTTTAGGATTGTTGAGGTGTGATGAGAATGTTGTGATCGATCCTTCCTCTCATAGGGTTTTTGGAAATGCCTATGCAAGGAAAGAGATAATTACAAAAAGAAAATTTTAAATTCTACAGCAATATTTTCTAAAATCGAACCAATTCCTTCTAAAACTAACAAAATCAAAATTGCAAGGAAAAAATACTAAATACGAGAAAAATTGCATAGAAATACTAAAATTGTGCACAAAGTCAGAAATACCAAATTTTTGCATTTTAGGAATGCTGCTGTGCAGGATCTGGGCAGAACCTTGTACTAATTCCGCCTGGTTCATTTTTCCTCGCTTTGGCCACTTATAAATCTTAGGAGCTATGCCATCTTTGATTGTTTCCTTCTGCCTTCTTCATAATGCGTCTTGATGCGCGGTTGTCCTACCCTTATCAGCATTAATAGGATCTGATGTATCGATTTATAGCTCAGTTGAATTTCTCAAGTGTCACTTTTTTCTATGATGGTTATGGTTCTGGTAGCGTAAAAGCTTCATGTACCATTGCTAGTAACTCGTGGCTTTGCACGCTAACATTATTCTCCTGCAAAATGGTTGATTTTACGTCTCTCCTATCGGTTTGATGTAAAATCCTGATACTTGGCTCTGCAGGTTCATTACTTACTAGGCTGATTTGTTGAAGATATTCACCCTCATTGCGGCTTTCAACACTTGTGCTCTGCTTACTGTCAACTTTGGATATTTCTTTTGCTTTCACAACTTCTTCCATGGCTTCAGCTTCTAAGACAAAAACCTTGCCCAGGCCTCCTGCTGCTGCTGATATCGCATCTTTCGTAATCTATCCTCTTCTTTTGCCTTGATCTCAGCTTCTAAGGCAGGGAACTTTGCCCAAGCTTCTTCTTGTTGCTGAAAACGTCTCTTTTGTTCCCTCTATACTTCTTCTACATGCCTTAGAGCTTTGGCCTCTTCGTCTCATTTTAACATGGCTAGCTAGAAATCTTCCCATAAAAGTTCAAAATCATCAAAAAATTCTATGGCGAATACCGCATTAAGTACGTCGGCCCTCAAATATGTTTCTTCTTTGTTTGTGTTATAGGCTTCACTTTTCTCTATGTTTGCTTCTAGAGATGGTTTGTTCTCATGATTGGGCTGATGAGGTTCGGTACTATACCATTGTCCCTCATCCATTTCCTCTTTCGTAGCTGCTCTTCTTCTTCTATTATTATACAGTGGTCCCCTAGGTTCATGACTCCTAATTTCCCATCTGTGACTCATGTTGCTGCGATCTTCTTATAGACTGGATTGATGCTGAAAGATACTGCTACGACTTTCCCCAAACTGCGACTATTGTTCCCAGTTAGGATGCATTGAATAGAAATCGATTATGTATGTCTCCTCTACATAACCTTATTGCTGAATAAAATGTGTGTTGTGGGGTTATAGTGTTGCTCCATTATTGATTCGCAAAGTGATTGAATGCCATCTTTGATGCTCGTGCTTGTGGTACTGTGATTAGGACTTTTTTCCTTGTTGGTTGTATTGTCTTGAATCTAGGTTACCCTGAAATACAAGTATTCAACCTTTTTAGCAATAAAAACTACTATTTACCTAATAACATAAATTCTAAATAATAAATCCCCGACAACGTCGCCAAAAACTTGACTGACGATCTAGGTGCTAATATATTTGTACAGTAATTAATTCAGAGTTAAACTTATCGCTAAGTATGGCTCAGAATCGCTTCACGCAAGTATATGCAGTCGGACTGCAGTAAGTAATAAAAATATAATTTTATTGATCCTAGAGAGATTGATGTCTAGAATTGTAAGAACCTGACTCTAAAATGGTCATAAAACCAGTTCTTACTCAACATGCATGGTTCAATACATTCAAAATTAAAAACTTGAAGACAACTGTAAGTTAAACAAATGCTGATTTATTCAAACAGAACCGTTCACAAATAAAATATAGTTAAGCCTCTGGCCAGAGTTATTCAAACAACTTAAAAACATGAAACCCTTTATAAATGAAACTATTCTGCATGCTGATTAATGACAATAAATTTTGACAGCGGACGCCCATGATCAATGTAGCTCCTCCTCTAGCTGTCCCGGTGCTGTTCTAAATTACCTGGTGGAAAAAACCACAGAAAATAAGGGTAAGTACAAAGTCACTCAGTAAGAATCCCCAACCAGGGTTACAGTACGAAACAACACCTCATCTAGCATTCAAGTATACATGCAAACAGTTACCAACACAAAAACCATGGAGTGAGATGTCAAAATAACTCCTGAGTCATCGGAAGTCTCTTACTTTCAGCCTAATGATTAGCTCAATAACTGATCCCAATAGATATCCTCGAAGGTCTCTTACCCTCGGCCAAATGATCAACTCAAAAGCCGATCCCAAATAGATATCCTCGAAGGTTTTATACCCTCGACCAAGTGACCGCTCAACAGCTGGTCCTGACCAGCTCTCCAAACTGGTCCTAAGACATCTGGGAGAGTACACGAAGTCTGGCTCTAAACTCGAAAAGGAAAATGGTGTACTCACGAACATTAGCCTGAGGGAGCTCTCCGCCCGGTGCCTAACGAGTGTGCACGCACACCGCATGCTGCTGCAAACTGCTTAAATGTGGAGGTCTAGGGACATACTACGCCAGTCCAGGTACCCATGCCTAAAGACTCAGAAGCGGTGTCACTGATCTACAGTAGTGCGAGACCCTCGGCATTCTACTGTAATAGCCTAAATACGACCGACGCCTGAAGCTAAGAACCATTCAAGGCAGGCTTACATCGTTGGTAGGGTTTCGCTTTAGTAGGCTACAGACTAGGCTTGAGCCGGTGTGGTAGCTACTCCACACCCGACTGCCGGGGGTAAGGAATCTGTCCTTACAGCCCGACCGATGGGGACACGTACGTTGGTCCACTCTCAGCCTCTAGATGATGACAACCTAACAAGTTCTATCTAAGAATCACAAATCCTGTTTCTTAACAATCAAACGTGCACAACAACAAATAAACCCTACCATGGTATTACGAGCTTACACAGAAATCACATCGCATGCTGGAAGAACAAACCTAGCCTGGCACTAACATGAGAAACAGGAACAATCATGCTAGCAGAGAATAGAACAACATACATTCCTATCCACTATCATGCTCGTAAACAGTAAACATGCAACAAGAACACAATCAATGAATATTTCGCATAGCCCACATAACCCCGGTAAGAAATTCTTACCTGGAATACAAGCAGAAAATACAATAGATAAACGGTGCTCCTTGAGCTGCAGAACCAACAGATAAACAACCTAGGCAAATAATGATAAGAAGCAAACATAATTAATATCTAAGCAGCTCACTAACTAGTCAACCATCTCACAAGGCTCGGAATAAGGAATTACCCAAAACTGAAAAGAAAAGGCTAGGCAGCATGGCCTCGACGAAGGTGAAGGGGGCAGGGTGCTGGACTACGCGGCATTGAGGCTAAGCGAGGCGCGCACAGGCTCTGGGCTGGGCGGGCTAGACGGATCTATTCGAGTGAGCGGCGAAGAGCTGCCACAGTAAGGCTGTTTTGCTGCAGTGGGACGTGCGGTGATGGCGAGGTGACACTGCTGGCTGTACGAGAGCGCGGGCGAAGCATTTGCGTGCGCGAAGGGGATCCGGTACGTGCGTGTTGCGACGGGCGAGCGAAGGGCTGCGGTAAGGTCAAAGGGTGAGCAGCACAGCGGAATAACAGCGATGGCGAGGGCTACGAGGCCTTGCGATGGCAAGGGGCTGCGTTCGCAGGTGTGAAGAGTCTCAGATCGGTGAAGGACAAAGCTAGCCAGGGAACTTGATCTTGACGAAGGGACTTGGGCGTTGGGAGAAGAAAAGAGGAAAAAAATGCATTTTTGGAGAAAGTTGAGAATGCGGCTAGGTATTTAAGGTGTCGGTAAAAAGGGAAGGGTTTAATGAGGATGTGACACGTGTCCTCACGGGTTCAAGCTTTGAGTCTTGGCGAAAACACTTTTTAACCAACAATTTTTTTCTTTTTCTCTACTAACCAAGCAAGGACTCCAAAACCTGAAACTGAAACTGAAACTGAAACTGAAGGAACCTCGAACTCAGCAAAAAGCAAAGCACCCTTGAAACCCTGGGTAATTACGGAAGTACCCCTAAAGGCAAAATTACCAAAATGCCCTTAGAGGCTCAAACTGCCCTAACAGCTAAACCGAACAACAGAAACAACAACCGAACATACCTGGGGAACCGAAATGGAAAACTGGGCTGTTACAAGAATTAATATTGATCAGGCGAGAGTTGTGCTGAAAAGTAACCGCATGGGTTGAAGATGGTTGTTTGTTTTTTTATGTTAATAATAAAATAATGCAAATGCAGACAGTAATAAATATGAATGCAATGAGTAAAGATAAAATAAACAGTTGTAGAAAAATGTTAAGAGCGCAGAACTAGTTATTGAGTCCCTCGCTTCCCTCTACCAAAAAGTACTTCCACACTTAATGATTTACGGTAGAGCTAGCTTCCACTGCGAACTCTGTACTCAAAGCGGGGCACGCGAGCAATAGCGAGGCTATTCCTAACTCCTTAAATGATGCAAAGACTTGCCTTCAACCTATTGTAGCATATTAGGTCATCATACGGTTCCTTCTTCCGAACTCACCACAAGTTATATACGTGGGTAGCTAATAGACGCATATATATAAAATAGTAAATGCAGGAGTGTAAAACTCTCTAACCTACCCTCTTAACGAAGCTTAGCAATAAACATAAGTAAGAAGTTTAAATCAGACGATTTTATTACGACTACTAAATGTTCAAAACTACAACTACTCCTAGAAAAATAATAAAATGGAATTGGCTCGACTGTAAAGTGTGCAGTCCCCTTGTCATCGGCTCCTACGAACACCACCAGTCGCTTCTCGCATCGATTGGCTTTTGGCCATCCGACCAGCTCATTTCACTTCGGCTTCCTTCTTGAGATTTATAGAGTTGATTTACTTGGTCAGCAAGCCTAAGTGAGCTGAAAAATCCTCATTAATGTAGGATCTCTTGATTTTCGCTAGAATTTATTTGATTGACACCAACTTAATTGCTTGATTGATTCTCTGTTATTTCCTTGTTG
>JBBMKA010073369.1:0-15426 GCA_037833695.1 Sechiopsis laciniata | reverse complement strand
ATATATATAGACGAATGATTATTTAGTATTTGTCCTTCAAACTTAATTTTTTAATTTCGAATAATAGTGTAAACCCGAATCATATATTAAATTGAATTTATTTTGTTATAACATTTATTGGGGGTGTTTGTTTGTAATATTGAAGGGAGATTTAGATGGAAGATTTATTAACTCTTTTTAAAAAATTACATTCAAACAAGTTTTTTGTAATTATTCAAAATAATTTCTCATTTTTATTATTTAAAATAAATTTTCATTTCTAACCATTCATTTATATCTCCTCCAAATAACTCCTCATTTTCAAACCACCAATTTTTAATCATTCATTTCTAATAATTTAAATAATTCATTTTTAACTACTCATTTCTAAGTATTCATTTATACAATATAATATAATCTATATATATTGGTGAACATTAATTTAATTAAGTTGAATGAACACACCCTATATTAATAACTAGTTTTATTCAATTATTTAATTTTAATTTGAGTTATTCATTTTAGTCATGTCCATGTTCCTCAAAATTCACTTATTTTATGGAGAATTTACCATTAGCAGCACATTCTACCTCTTGTATTCTATTTGCAGCACAATTTTTAAAATAATTCATTTATAACACATTAATTTCTATCACTAACTAATGATAGAACTTAATTTAGAGTTCTATCACTTATAGAAAATTCAAGCAGTGATAGAATGAGTCTATCATTGATTAAATTCTATCACCAATAGAACTCAACGAGTGATAGAACTCAATTTAGATTTTCTGCTATAAATGAATTGGTTTTGATTTTATGCTATAGATGAAAATATTTTACTTTTTTTGTTATAGATGCAAAATCCCCTATTTTATGTGTGTATATGTATATATTAGAACAAGTATGAATATTTGAATTTTCGATCTCAAACGAAAGGAATAAATTATGTTCATGTTGGTTTCTCATATCTTTACATAAAACATAGAGAATCGATACAAATATGCATGAATTTTTTTCCCACGATCAGAATTAGTATAAACTTTGAGTTAGTTAATTAAAGCCAACATCTTGATTTGTTCCACCCCCAATTTTCCCCTCAAATTGGAAGGGGGAGATTGTTTTGGTGCAACAAACGCGGCTGATAAGCTCTTTTTGGGTCTTTTCAGAACAGCCTAATCTTTTCCCTAACCTTTCTGTTTCTGCAGAGCAAGAAAAATTAGAAAGACCCTTTTTGGGTCTTCTTCTTTTCTTTGCATTTTCCCTTCTCCATCGCCTCAGCCTTCACTTTTTGGTAACTTCTCTTTTTTTTCCTTTTGTTTTTGCATTGTTTCAATTGGGTTTGCATTTTTTCAATTGTGACTTCGATTAATTGTTGGTATAATGCATGATTTTGTTCCCTAAAATGAACGTTTTCTAGGCATGTTTATTGGGTTTTCTATGTTATGATTATATGACTGTTCGAGTTACAAATGGGTGATTCTCTGTTCTGTTTTGTTCTGTTGGGTATATTGAAATTTTAAGGAGAAATCAGCGGTTCTCTTTTTCTTGCTTTTTGTGTTCTGGTTTTTCATGAATGTGTCTTTTGGAGTAAGAGGTAATGGTCAAATGCCATTGGTTTTCTCGAAATCCATGAGTGAGCTTAATTGTAAAATTCCTTGTTGTCTTATGGGTTTGAGCCTTGGGATGGGCGAATGCTCCAGGTATGTAGTGGGACAAAGCTTCAATTCCTGATTATAAAAAAGAGAGCCCCTTTTGTTAGTTGAGAAGCAAATTTTCTTTCTCATCAATGTTCCAATTCAAAAGTGAAATTATGTAGTAGTTATACTATGGTCACGTTATGAATGATCATGGTTGTGCTTATCTGTTTGTGTTGTCTCTTTTGGCTCTTTCTTGTAGCCTCAATATGATCATGGTTGTGTTTGTTTGTTTTTTTGTCATTTTTCACTCTTTCTTGCAAATAGAACAAAATGGTGTCACTTTGCAAGTTTGCATGAAAAATATGATCATGATTGTGATTGTTTAATTGTTTCGTTTTTTGGTTAAGAACAAATCTTGTAACCGTATTTGATTTATATGATCATGGTTATTGTTTGTTTGCATCATTATTTTTCTCTTGCTATGAAGAATGAAATCATACAACACTCTAGGCATGATCATGTTGAAATCATATATCTCTTTGCTGGAACACTGTAGCATGCTGGCATCGTTTTTGTTCTCTCTCGTAGTTAAGAACAAAAACATAGAATACTGTAGGCCTGATATGATCATGATGTGATTGTTTATTTGCATTGTTTTTTCGTTCCCTCTTATAGTTAAGTACATTTGCTTAGAAGTGCAAATTAAATTGCCTCTTTGTCTGAGAAATCTTCATATGTTGCAGGGTTCTATTCAATTCTTTTTTCATTTAATGGCGGAGGTTAACACCGATATACCTCTTGCTGTGGAGGTAGGTGGGGACGAAGATAGCCGCCAAGACGAGAGCTTTGACATCCCTGTCATTGCAGTTGCAGAGATAAGCAAGCCTGAAGATACCATAGAGGAAAGCACTGACATACCTCTTGCTTTGGAGGTAAATGGAGATGAAGGTAGCCAAAATGAGAGCTTTGACATCCCTGCCACTCTGGAAGTAAATGAGCCTGAAATTTGCAATGCAGAAGTTATTGTGGACATCATCAATACCCCAAAGATTAGGCCAAGAATTTTCTCTCGCTATCGCTCACCACGTGCAGGTTCCTGCCATGATTTTTGCAAATACGGTATGGACCATTCTCTTGAAGGGAAGCCTGCAAATCCAGTCTCGAGAAAACGCAACTCAGTTGGAAGTGATGGCCGGGATTTGAGAAGGCTTATAGTTTCATTGGCGAAACAGAACAAGGATCCAATCAGTTCAAAGTCTTCCCAGGATTATAATGCTATCAATATCAATGACTTGAAGGAAGATGTAATATCTTCCCCAAAGATTGCTACTTCCTCTCCTAAAAGGCTTCTACCTTCCATCAAGGAAGGGCAGGCTTCGGCTGTGCATTACGGTCGGACAAAACTTAACTTGTCTCCATCAAAACAGAATGAAGATGCAGTCAGTTCAAAGTCCTCCCAGGATTATAATGCTATCAGTATCACTGACTTGAAGGAAGATATAATATTTTCTCCAAAGATTGTTACTCCCTCTCCAGAAAGGCTTCTACCTTCCATCAAGGAAGGGGATGCTGCAGCCGTGCATTACAGTCGGACAAAACTTAATTTGTCCCTATCAAATGCGTCTTCTTTTGCGGGAGAAGGTAGTTCACGAACCAAAAGAAACAAAGAAGTTCGAAAAGGGAAGAAAAAGGATGGAGGTGGAAGTTCAACCAGTTATACAAATACAAGTAGACGCCAAAGGATAAATCTCTCTGCAAAGGAGGATATGAAGGCCTTGGTGCCACAAGCCATTTCTTGGATTCCAAGAAATCGTGTGAAGCGAGTTGCAAAAGTAGATAAGAAAATCAATGGGACGAAGAACCAAATTCGTCCTATAAAAATCAAACCTGGTCCAACTAACAGTGAGGTTGTCGAGGAGAAAACTATATACATGATTGAACCATCTACCAAGAATGAAAAGGAGGAATCAGCTCAAATGAGTGTTCGTACCACTAAGTTGTCGAGTCAAGAATCTTCAACCACATCGAACAACAACTTGAAGCATGGACAAGAGGCAGATGGGACCTCCATAGTTTCGCCTTTGTCGGCGAAAAAAAACATGAGGAGTGCTAGAAATGGAACTAGTTCTAAAATTTTATCTACATCTCCAATAGTATCCAAGGGATTCAAAGGTCTGAGACATAAGAGACTTGGTCTAATTCAAATATCTGAGACTCGTTCAGCGCCTTCATCACCATTGTCCTCTAGGTTCCCATATGAGCCTATCCATGGTGAACATGGTGGTCGTACGACTCGTACCTCAGGACAAGATGTGAAAGAAGGTGAGAAGTCAAAGGCGGAACTCAAGATTAAGACCCGAAGGATGGCTCTAAGTGATTCAGAAAACATAGATTCCCCATCTAGAAAGCTGAAGTTTAGGAAGGGGAGGACGGTTGAACTTCAAACTGAAGCCATTACACCAAGGAGGCTTAAATTTCGGCCTGTGCGGTTGCTCGGTGAGACTCAAAGTCCTAAAAGTGATTCAAGAAAGAGAATCTTTCAGCATAAAGAGGCCAACCAAGATGGTGATGAAGTGAAGGAAGCTCAGAATTGGTCTTTGAGACAGCATGATCAAGAAATTAAAAAGAAGAAAAGCTTTAGGAGGAAGGAAACTATGGATGGTAAATTGGTTTCTAGCAGAATCAAATCAGAGAGAATTGTCCTTAAGCATCAAGATTCAAAAGGAAAGAAAAAAATCCAAAATCTGTTTAATAATGTCATTGAAGAGACAGCAAGCAAGCTTGCACAGACCAGGAAGAGTAAGGTCAAGGCTTTGGTTGGTGCCTTCGAAACCGTGATATCTCTTCAGGACACCAGACCCGCTGCAACAGTTGTTGCATGATATAAGATGTATGTTACTAAATAATGTATCTTCTATGTATATTACAATCTGGAAAAAGATAATATAAACATATAGCTCCAAATGTGACATGATAGCAAAGTAAAAAGCTTTGATTGAAATGCTAAGATCTATATGGAGAAGGTTGGGTTATTAAGGCTTTTTGGAAGATTGGCTTTTCTTGTGTGGTGAGGTTTTTCTTTCTTGAAGAACTGAACAACTTACAGGTTCTCTTTTGTATGATCTTGTTCTGTGTCATTAGAATATTTGTGATTCAAGGAAATACAGGCCTTTGCTGTTCCTTTCCCCCCCATAATGACTTCTGATCTCAATAATATTGTTTACAGATTAGCCTTGTTCTTTCTTTCATGACTGTTTTACCAGCCTGATTATTGTGCATTCTGTTTGTTGTTTCTATGATCTTGAGTTTGAAAGTTCTTTTCGTTGTCCTATCCATTGTTCTAACTTGGCTTCGTTAAGATACCGGTCGTAAATCATAATCTATTAGATTTCCTTCTCAATGCTTCTGTTTCTCAAAAATTAGATACATGAAACAGGAATATTACCAAAGGATCCATAGGATTGAGCACAATACACTTGGATTTCCTTCTCATCGCTCGTACATTGACAAGGCCACATATCTTGATAATGCTGCCTTTCTCCTTACTTCTTTTTCGGACAGCGACTTAGGCGGCTTGAATTGAGCCTGATTTTTTCTTGGTAGTTGATATTTACTAGTATAAACAAGATACCAAGTTTAAAACTTAATTGGATGGTTGTGATTTGATCACCTGTCTCCCATCTAAGTTCAGTAGTTTTGTTGGGAAACTGGGTAAGAGTGAGATGTTAAAGAGTCCATGTCAATGTTGTTATGGTCCTAGCTGAAGTATGCTGATGGAATAAGATCAAACTGAAGATGCCCTTCCAATTCTTGAAGCTTCCCCTGTCTAAATCTAATATTTACTACATGATAAGATGGACTGTGGATTATTCCATGCCATATGCCCTACTAGTGTGCCTTTATGACAAACTCAATCTACTTTTTGGCACAATACAAAATTGGATTTTGTTATTAGGAATAATTAAATTTACCCTAACACCGTCTTAAATTTTTGGGTTGATTGATAATTTAATATAATTCTTTAGCATGTTTCAACATGGCATTAGAGCAGGAGGTCTTGAGTTTAAGTTACTATCGAGTCGTTTTCCATTCCAATTACAATTGAATTCCATTTGTAGGGCATTTCTCAAATTTCAATATCCACAAGTGAGGAGTGTTAGTTAGTATAAATAAATTTACTCAAATCCACCAGTTTATGTTTTTGGGTTAGATTGATAATTTAACTTTAATTCAACAAATTTATTTTGTGGAAGTTTGCTCTAAACAAAAATAAGAAAAAGTAACAAAAGGTATGGTGTTTGTTGAGAAAATGGAAACTTTTGAGTTAGCAGTGATGATTATCATTTAGTAAGAACTCAAATTGCATTCAATTTGTGTCGTGATCTCTTTTTCTTTTTTTTTTATGAGTTAAACAATGTCTTAAGATAGAGATTTAAACCTCTAAGCTCTGACCTCTTGCCCAATAGTTAGAACTTTTTTTAATAACCAAGATTTACAACTAAGCTGAAACTCGCAAGTTCTAAACGTGAGACTTCTAAAGGGAGCTTGGAAACCCCTAACTTCTACCTGTTGGGTTTTGGCAAAATATTCGAAGTGAATTTGTCCTATATCGGAAAGATGCAAGGTGGTGTGCTTCAAGCACTATAAAAGGAGCATAAAATTTTGGTTTCAAAGCATCCCAATCAGAAGGACTTTAAGTTTGGTGTACGGATTCTAGTTAAATTCCTTTTGTATTCTCTTGTGAAGAGTGGGGCAAAGGGTGAAAGTAGTCTAAGTTTTGAAGAGAGTGTTTTTGCAATTGAGATTGGGGAGAGAATTCTGTGTGATTGTAATATTTTTCACACAGTGAAAGTTCTTTCCATTCGTGGTTTTTTCTCTAGTTTGGAGTTTTTCCACGTAAATTCTTGGGTTCTCTTTTATTGTTTTTCCTTTTAATTTCTCAGTATTTTTCTGTTTATTCCTGCTATTATTAGGGAAGTTTTTTTCCCAACACTACCAACAAGGTCTCCCTTTGGATATGTTTTAACTAGTTAAATTATGTTTACATTGGCATTGTATTGAGAGAATTATTAAGCTAGGTTAAATTGTATTTTTAACCTCCATGTTTTTCTTGGTAATTTTGTTGTTAATGAGTAGGAATAGAAAGGGGTGACAAATGTGACAAAAATTAGATCTATTGTAAAAATCTAAAAACTGCTCTATAAAAGTCTTTCAATGATAGACTACCATTGTGAATAAAATCTATCATTGTGGGTGAAATCGATTAGAGATAAAAGCTATGATCGATAAACTTTGCAATCACAGTTGCAATCATTGTTGATTATGTATGTTGTATCAGTTTACAAGTGATAACACTGATAGGAGTTCATCGATGATAGACTTAAAAGCACTGTTGAGATGTCTTTGAACTATGATATCCCACGATTACTTAGTCGGGCCAGGTTTCACTGCCAACGAACGGGGATGTTTCTGCCCGTTCTTTACTGTTTTTATTTGGTTGTTCCGATTTCATAACAAGTACCATGAATGTAGTCTATCAAATAACAGAAGTGATTCACTGCTATCACTGATAGACTTGTACAAGTGAATGAAGTCTACAAGGACAAACTTTTATCACCAATGGAGTAATCACCTTAAACCCATAAAAATCTCAAAGGAAATTACAAAGAAAAGAACTCATATGTGGAACTAGTGTTTATAAGTTGAACTTTCAAAGATAAAAAAACTAAATGGTTATAAAATGGAAACTTGAACATTTCTCATAATTAGAAGTTCCATTCCATCTCTTTGAAAGAACTGAAGAAATCTTAGCATCACCCTTTGGGGGAAGAGGCAGCTCTTATCAACATTACATATCCAATCCACAATCTTCCAGCCTGTAAGTAGAGGCAAAACTTGTCCACATAAAAAAATGGTCCTTATTTCTCATAAAGTTGTTGCTGCAATACACCAATCAATCTCTTTTCGTTGTGATCCTCATGGTTTTACTTTCATATTACCATATCTAACAGGGGCCTCTTTTTGTGGTCCTTTGAGGTATAAAACATAGCCATATTTTTTTTTTTTGTTTTTTCTTAGTATAATAAGGAGAATGAAAACTCAAACTATATCAGTTAACTGTGGAAACATAGCAGGTATGAAATCAAAACAATAATCGAGAAAAACAGTAACGAACGTGAGATAAAATACGATGATTTACATGATTCACTAACAATGTGTTAGGTACGTTTACGGATAAAAGAGAGAACGGTTTTATTAAATAATCGTGGGGCGTCATAGTTATAAGGCATCTCAATAATAGCCATAACTAGTACATCACCATACGTTGTTTGAATTAGTCACAGTCTCTTGTGGGTCAAAGTGAAAGTGAATTGTTTTGGAGAGATATAGAAAGAATTTAATGCATTTTCAACTATTGTAGTTTAATTTTATTCACTCATATGACTATGGAAAGGAAGGTGTATTAAATGGAGGGGACAAAGTCAAAACCAATCATATTCATTTGGATGAAAATTCCAATTTGGAGAAGCTAGATTTGTGTATCATTAAATGGAATGGACCATGTGCATAACATGGTATATGCCTTCGATGGGGGAGAAACAAACAAAAGCATGGACAATTCATTGTTTCATTTCTTGAGTTAAAAAAATTTCTTAGTTGTCAAAGTTGGCACTTTTGATACCTATTTGACTTGATGTAGTCTAAAGTTATGAAGTTAAACATTTGCCTTAGGTGTATGTATTTGTCAATACTAGATTGGAGGTTTGATAATCTAACCTCCTAGGTTACTCGTTTAACCCTAATAATATGATGAAACTCTACATTACTGTTAACCACTTCGTTTTTTTTTTTTTTTTTTTTTTTGAAAATTACAATGATTTACCTATGTTTTCAAGTAAAAGTAAGAAAAGTAGTTTTCGAAAATTTATTTTTGTTTAAAAATTTTGACTGAGAACTCGAATGGGTCTAATTTTTAAAAAAAAAAAAGAAGAGAGGCTAAAATTGTTATTGAATAGGTTCTAAGATATCTTTAATTCCTCTAAAAGGTTGTAGGGTCAAAATCCACACTCTCACATGTGATAATATTCTAAAAAAATTTAAGATAGCCTCATTACTAATAGAATTCAAACATTCTCTAAATTTATCCAAAGATCCATTCAATTGGCAGAAGAGACAGATTTATTATGTTTTTAAATTTTTTTTGTCATCACCCCTGTTCACATTTGAAACAAAAATTTTCCACCACAAATGCAAAATCATCTGTGTACACAATCCAATACCAATAATTACTAGTCATGAAATACAAATATTTTCAAAGTTCAGTTATTTTCAACTAAACACATAATTTATCAACTAATAAAGTTGAGTGCTGATGTTCTTATCCAACCTTTTTGAGTTCCTTAAGCAAAAACATTAATTTCTTTGCACGTTGTTTGACTGTGTTGGGTTGCTCATTGCATTTGTTGTCTGATTAACTTGTTGGCGATAGAAAGCTGCCATTTTGTTGTACATATCCATATTCATTGTCTGCACCAAAAAAAGCCAAATCATCACAGATTTATTAACAAGATCATGAAGAACAAGAAGGGTCTAAAGATCCAGTGTTTCATACTTGAGCTAGAAAGGCACAAAAAGGATCAACAGAGTCATTGGTGGAAGGCTTTGCTTGTGTTGGATCCTGCCTTGGAATTGCAGGGGGCAGCAAGAAGTGGGGCGGAACGAATGCAGGAGGAGTAGCAGGAACTGAAGAGGGGTGAATGAGAGGAGCAAGCGACTGCGAGGCTGGACGTGCCATGCTGCTCATGTCGAGCATCCCCATTCCCATGCCTAGACCAACCCCCATGCCCATACGCGCTAAGAGTGACATTTGAAGTTGTTGCTGCATTCCTATAGGCATTATCATCTGTTGCATATTTCTTACACTCATAAACTGAACTTGTGCTTGAAGTTGCTTCAAGTATTCAATCACCTCATCCAGCATTGAAGCTTTATCAGTCTGCCTTAAACATAAAGGATTGTCATACAGTTCAACATTATTAGCTTAAATTTGTGGTTTGACACTTTGACACACTAGGAAAACTCCATGGTGCAAAGACTCAAAATCCACATATCTTTTTTTTTTGGATAAGAAATAATTACATTGATGCATGAAATTACAATATAGGTCTATATATATGGATAAGACTCAAAATCCCCATATCATACAAAGAGTCTTAAGAGATCAATGGCAGGTAATTAAGATGGTCTGTCTCATATCAAGTTTTTTGAATTCAACACAACATTTGAAGTGGAGAATTTGAACCCGTAACATCTTGGTTATCAGGTCCTCATGCTTGGTCTTGTTGGCTATTAAGCATCATATTAAGTAGTATTTAAATGACCTGTACATAGAGAATCTTGAGTCATATACCAATGATTGTCAGAAGAAGATATTCATTTTTACCTTGCTTGCATTTGGCACCAACTTCTGCAGGGCTTTCATCTTCTCATTAATCCTATCTCTCCGCCTCTATGCAAATAATATAAAACATTGATCTTGAACACTTCCACTTTCATTATAAACTCAATAATATTTCAAGAACGCACTAATTGTGAAAAACAAACTACCAAATAACAGCCAATGTTATGAGATCAAATATTTACCCGTTCTGACTGATTATGTATAGTAGCTGCCCGACTTCGTCTAACTGAATGAGAGCGACTCGCTCCATGCTTTGTATCTTGTTCTTCCTCTTGATTTTCCTGAAGCTCCTAAAATTAGTTTCAATCAAAATCAAATCAGCTTTGATACAAAGTAACATATTGAGATGGAAAAATAATAACTCTACTATTTGCCATTTAACACTATTTTTCCAGCTTGTCACTTGCTAACAATAACACAGGGTTAACAAACAATTCAATGATTAGTATTCATTAATATGACTTCTGTAAAAAAACAAAACAACCATTAAGCTAGAAACAGACCAAAAAAAGTGTAAAAGTAAAACCAGTCTAGTGATAAGGCTTATGAAGATGAATACGGGTAGAAAAGAGTGGAGTGGAGTGGAAAGGTTTATGGTAATTAGAGGCAATTAACTAATCTTTTGGGAATTAGTAGCAGTGGTTCAAATAATTTACTACTTGATTAGTGTTAGTATCAATTGAGATAATTAACTACTCAAATGAAGATTGATATTAGTAATAGTTGAATGATAAGTTTGATGTGGAGTTTGGGATGGTTTGACGAGTGACTAAGGATGATTGTTTGAAGCCAAATATAAACATGGGATTCTAGAAGGATGGTTGTTTACAACTCTTCTTCTCCCAAAAACAAACACACCCTCAAATGTACAAATCACAAGTCTTGAAAGCAGCAGCCAGGAGCCTAGGGGAAAGATCAAAGAACAAGCCAATTAGTAGCTTATTTGTGTAATAAATAAAAAAATAAACCCAAAAGTCAGTTGAATCCAATTCTTTCATTGGATTCTCCATTACCATCTCTAGGCCACAAGTATAATCAAGTTCTATTCATTCCACAGTACAAACAAAAACCTAGAGCTCAACAAAATTTCAACACAACACAAAAATACCAACAGATTCCAAATAAAACCCAACAACAAAGCCAATTAACATTACCGATTCAACGTGACAAGCAGAATCTTCATCAACAGATTTGGTTTTCATGCTTCGAGGAGAATCAAAAGAAGCCCATGTCATCAAAGTAGTGTCATTATCCCTACAAAACGCTGCACTAGCACTTCCACAAACGCTATGATCGCCATGGTCAACCTGCGTAGTGTTAACATTGCTTGTGCTGACATTTTTTCCAGCATAATCGGAAGTTGACCGTGTTCTTTTTTTCGCCGGCGGCGGCTCTTGGTTGCTGCCCCTCTCGACCCATTTGCCATGGGCGGCGCTAGAGGGTGCAAGGGTGCGGGTTGAATGAACCAGATTTGGGCCTTGGGTTTGGGTTTGGAGTTTGGCTTGATTCACTACGGACTCCAAAGTGTCATTGGCTCGGCTCCATGTGGGCTTTGTGGGGACTGTTGGGTGAAGCCCATCCATCCCATGTAGAGCCAGTTGCCCATTTTGCCAGGTTAATTCTGTAACTCCATGATTTGCCCTGGGCATCATACACATATATAATAATATCAACAAAAAAAGTCCCAGCCTATCAAATTTAGTGGACATAATGATTTAAAAGAAGAAAAAGACAACAATTTGTAAGAAATGCTAAATGGGTATTACATAAAAAGTATGTTTTTGGGTTTTCTTCAAGCCAACTTTCATGGATTTTAAAGAAGAGAACAGGGATTTGTAGGGAAAAATTATTAAAAAAAAGTAGAGGGAAAAGGCTAAAAAGATATTATTAGTTGAAAAGCAATATTTTGAGCCTGAAATTTGAAAGAAAAAACTGACAAAAAATAGGAATGTCCTTTGCATCAGAAGATAGGGGCTGAAATGGATAAGAACCGTACATAAAAAGGGGAAAAAACTTCAAGGGGAGGGAAGAAGAAAAAAGAGCTTTCTTGATTGCAAATGGTTGAAGAAGCTGTCATGGAAGTAACACTCAACTATGGAACATTTGGTAGAATCCTCCTTTCTTTTTTTTTCTTCTTTATTTGGCATCAAAACTTGTATGAGTTTTCCATGAAGGTATTGAAATTTGTAGAAAAAGAAAGATGTTTACATTTGTTGGTAGAATGGGGCAGGAGGGTTTTGCTTCTTCTGGGCAGGAGGCACGTGAAAGGATCTCTTTCCTTGCTCTTCTTCGACTTGGCCTTGTCTTTCGTGGTTCAGATTCCATTTTGGAACTTCACAATGACTCATCTCATGTAGCCTCTCTCTCTCTCTCTCTCTCTCTCTCTTCTTTTCTTTTTCTCTCCTCACAACCAACACATAAACAAATGGAACAGGAGATTTTGGTTCAACTTTGGATACTCTGTTATATCATTGTCACTTGGTCCATTTCTGGTGTCAAAATGCTAGCCAGTGAACTTGAGATTTTACAATAACCCCTTTTATTTGTGGCACCAAGCAGGAACCTGAGATGTTTCATTGCAGAGCTGAGGTAAAGTTTATTAGTCTTTTGTTGTTTTCAAATCTTACCCTTTTTCCTTTATTACCTACTTGTCAAATTAACTAGTTTTGTAAGAAACGGCTATTCAAAGTAAGTTTTAGGGGAGAAAAGAAAATTAATGTACACCAAAAAATGAGAAAAGAACACTTGATGGTAGAGTAACTTATGTTTGGTAAATGGTGAAGAGAAAATATTTCATTTATGGTGGGTGTGAGCGTATGAAGTGAAAATCAAGATGGCTTAATGGTCAAAAAGGGACTTTGGGTATCTAAGAGGCTATGACTTCAATTATGGTGACCATATAGTTTGGAGGTTTTTCTTGACAACCAAATGTTGTAGGGTTAGATGGTTAGATGGTTTGTCTTACCAGAATATTCAAAATATGCGTCAACGAAGCGAGACTAAAAAAATATGAAGTGAAGAGCATATTTACTTCAAATCATTATCACAATAGTAAGAGTCATACTAACACCCCTTCAAATCATGTCCACATTATGTATTTAATAATAGAATTGTCAGTTTTGTACTTATCCAATGGTAGCCATGCAAGTTTCTCATGAGGGTCCAAAGCCTATTTGATTTATTAACCCCCAAAATTCAATGAAACCGTAGACTTGATGAATAAAGGGACCATATTTATGTCAAAATTGAAGCTCTTCTTTTTCTTTGTACAAAGCAATCCTCAAGAAGACGCTTGTAGCTAGCATCAAATCATTGATTCAATTGCATCTCATTCGTCTTGACTCGACAGAAATGAAAGCCTTAAACCAAAACTTGTCCTTTTCTGAGTCATTTGACAGTCATTATGTTCCTTGTTTGTATTGTATCGATCCGTGAGGATAATGTTTTTACTCCTCTGTTCAGAATAGTAGAAACTGATAACAAATAATAAAAGAAACAGACTTCATTCAATCATTTTTCTAACTTATTCATTTGGATTACTTGTATTTGGCAATGAAGTTTCTTTATGATTCCTTCTGCAAGGTACCCTCTTAAAAGGAAGGACTAAGTACTATCATTCTACTCTCTTGTTATATTCCCCATTTTTCATATTTGTATGAAGAACAGTTTGTTTAGTCCTCTCTAAGTCGGCAATTCGATGAAGGATTTGTATGTTAAATGAATCTACATATGCTTGTACAGAGTAGGTTGGGACACATTAATGAAGTTAGGTGAATAAATAGACTGAAGGCAGGGTCTGAACATGACACCACAGGCTCTATTCTCTCCCAAGTTAGATTATAAGTCGTTATTGTCAGCATTTTTTCTCTCTCTCTGAGTTTTCCTTTTCCTATAGGCTAGAACTGCACTGTTTTTTTTTCTTTTTTTTATATGCGTGAGTGTCTGGATCAACTTACGCTCACCCCAACTATTTTCACAGGACATACCGTCTGACCTTACATCATTTGGATGTCAAGAAAACCCGTAGAAAATTATTTTCTAAGTAGACGACCACCATGGATTGAACTTATAACCTCTTGAACGAGGCCAACCCACGATGGATGTGTCTAAAATGCCCTCAATATTAGTTTGTAATATCATCCAGCAGTAGAAGTTATGATGTGGATGCAAACATGTGATGTCATTGAAGGCAATTATCCATTTAGAGCTGCTGATGATTTTTCAAAACCATGAGAACATGTATTCTATATACACAAGTAAAAGATCTCTTATAGGCCCAAATGATATGACTAGATTGGAGCTTTGAAGGTACTAATGCACTACTGGTGTATGTTAAACACATATTTGCATATCTAATGCACTACTGATTTAGTGAGAACAACTAAAATATGAACCCACCATAAAGGAAATATACCCAATTATCTCCTGTGAACTTCAGTTTTGGCCTCAAAACAATTTTTAAAAAATTATGTGGAGTAGATTCATAGACTGTAGCTGAGTTTAGAAGAACTTTGCTATTATTTCATAATAAGCTGTTGCATATTTACAATTCATTTATGCTTCAATTGTTTCAGACTTTATTTCTTAGTTAGAAATTTAAAAATGATAATTTAAGACATGCCTATCAGTTCCTCTAAGCATGGAGGTTCACTTTGTTTATCAATTCAAAGAAAAATCAAAGGTGACATCATGGATTACTCTTCACTTGGTAAAAAAAAGAAGTAGAAGATTGACATATTAGACAGACATAGTTTAATGTCTATTTCACTGAAGCTGGCCTAGATGACTCTGTGAACAGATAGATAGGCCATAGAATGTAGTCAAAAGTCAAATGTAGTTGGGGTCCTTCTGTTGCAATTTACATTAAGGTTTCTCTGTTAGGACAGACAGGCTTGTTCATCCATTAGAAAACCTCCCCATGTGTTGTTCTTCTCAGATTCTGTTTAATTTTCACAGTGGAAGGATTTGTAAGTTTGGCTGTAAATATTTACAATTACTGGGGGAAAATAACATGTCCCAGCAGCCTTTTGCTTTTAAATCTTTCAAACATTTTATGTCATCATTCTACCCTTATCTATGGTTAAATTTCGCCGGAATTTTATGCATTTTGATTATTTGATTTTCATTTTTTCATGATACATCACAGAATTTATTTTAGAAAAATTCTATGCCTGAAGGCTCAGACTCTTGAGACAACAAGGGTTTTCCTTTAAAGATTTGAACATGCAACTTTTGCGTAGGGTGTTACTTAGGCTATGTTTGTTTTTTTGGATATAACCACTCCTCAACAACCTCTCGTTTGTTTTTTTGTAGTAAACAACCACTCTTAACCTCTCTTCAACCACTCTT
>JBBMKA010073358.1:0-15429 GCA_037833695.1 Sechiopsis laciniata | reverse complement strand
ACTGAGTGCCTTTGTACTCACCCTTATTTTCTGTGGTTTTTCCACCAGGTAACTTGGGACAACACCAGGATGGCTAGCGAAGGAGCTGTATGATCATGGGAGCTGCTGGCGTCACTCTGTTTATGTTAGTCTTATTTATTTTGATTCAGCATGTAGTCGGACACAGAGTCCGTAGATTTTGCATATGGAACCTCATGTTATTATTTGAATGTTTGTATCTGTTATTTTAAATTAAACTCTGGCCAGGGTTATTTTTAATGTTCGAACAGGGGATGTTTTAAATGTTTATAAACAGGTTCCGTGGGATTTCAAATGGTTGTTTTATGCAAATTATATTTGTTTAAGGATTTTTATTATCTTTTATGCATGCATGCTGAGTAAGGACCAGGTTTAGGACCATTTTTGGGTCGGGTCTTTATAGAAACTAATCGAGAAAGTACAACTTAGTCGAATAAAAAAGAAGAATGCTCTGAAATCAAGACTGAAGAAAACTCTCAAAAAAATTTGAACCCTTAACACGGAGGGGACGTTCGCCTTGTATAGGCCTCCTGACAAGCTTCTGTGAAATCCTACTCCATGATCGCTGCTCTGACAAAAGCTGATGTGCTGTGACCTTCTTCTGCTCCACGATCCATTTTGTCGACTAGGTCAGAGTCGACAAGTACGAACGGCTGCGATTTACTCTTGAAGCATCTAATTTCTACCACGCGTCCCTTGAATAAGACAATTATCCCTTCGCTTCGTTCTTCTCATCCCAAAGTTTTGCTTTAGCGAAGGAGTGGCACATATCCTGGGCTGCTTATTGGGTCTGACCATTGCGTGGGAGAAAGTCCTCCTTTTTTGCTAGTTCGCTTCGCTTCCCCGTGTTGTGCTGCAACAAACTACAAATATCAATTCTCTTAACACAGAGATTTCTCAAATATGCATGTTTTTGTCAGCAACACTTCTAACTTTGTATCATAAATAGAATACTCTGCAATCTCTTTATTATCAAGCTTCTTGCTTCCCTAATCTAGAAAGTAACTTTCACACTTAATGATTTATGGCAGATCCAGCTTCTGCTGCAATCTCCATACTAACTCAGGGCGACGCAAGCGTTAGTAAGGGATACCTAACACTTCAAATGGTAAAAAGACTTTCACCCAATCCTAATGTAAACGTCTGCATATTCCTGCATTGCATAATATTTTAGCGCATTTTATCCAATATTTGTACTTAATCCGTAAAACTGCTCTTACGATGCTAAATTATGAATGAATGCAACTTCCATTGGTTTTTACTTGCAATTTACTATTTTTGCCCTCTTATTTCCTTTAATCTTTGGAATAATGCAAACTATAATAGCCTAAAATGTGCTCTATTTGAGAGCTATCAACAGAATTACGGGTATCATGAGCCAGTTATGTAAGGACCCAACCTAAAAATGGTCCTAAACCTGGTCCTTACTCAGCATGCATGCATATAAAATATTTAAGACAAGGTAAGCAAATGAAAATTCCTTAAAATTAAAACATTCCAAATATAACCTTTTTAAAACAGAAAAACAAGTTCCTTGCCAGTGTTTAATAAAACAATCTCAAATAGTTCAAAACACAATATGCAAAAGCTTTCTATGGACTCCGTGTCCAACTACATGTTGAATCAAGTAAATAAAACATAAATAGACAGAGTGGCACCAGCAGCTCCCATGATCATACAGCTCCTCCGCTAGCCGTCATGGTGCTGTCCCAAATTACCTAGTGGAAAAACCACAAATAAGGGTGAGTACAAAGGCACTCAGTCAGAATCCCTAACCGGGTTACAGTACGAAACAACGCATCATCTAGCATCCACGTATACAAGCAAACAGTTACCAACACAGAACCTTGGAACGAGATGTCCATAAATCTCCTGGGTCTTCGAAAGTCTCTAACTCCCGGCCAAGTGGTCAACTCAATAACTAACCCTGAACGGATATCCTCGAGGGTCTCTACCCTCGGCCTGTGTGACCGTTCAACAGTTGGTCCTGACCAGCTCTCCAAACTGGTCTTAGGACATCTAGGAGAGTACCAGGTGTCTGGCTCTAGACTCAGAAAGGAAGTGGTGTACTCACGAACATTATCCCGAGGGAGCTCTCCGCCCGATGCCTAATGCATGTGCGCGCACACCGCATGCTGCTGTAAACTGCGTAAATGTGGGGGCCTAAAGACATACTACGCTAGTCCAGGTACGCATGCCTAAAGACTTAGAAGCGGTGTCACTGATCTACAGTAGTGCGAGACCTTCGACACTCGACTGTAGCAGCCTGAATACCACCGACTCCTGAAGCTAAGAATTGGCCAAGGCAGGCTTACACCGTTGGCAGGGTTCCGCTCTAGCAAGCTATAGACTAGGCTTATGCCGGTGCACCCGGCTGTCAGGGGTAAGGAATCTGTCCTCACAGCCTGACCGGGGGGGACACGTACGTTGGTCCACTCTTAGCCTCTAGATGATGACAACCTAACAAGTTCTATCTAAGAGTCCTAACCCTATTTCTTATCATTCAAATGTGCTAAACAATAAATAACCCTAGCATGGTACTACAAGATTAAAACAGGAATCAAGCATGCTGGAAGAATAAACCTAGCATGGCACTAACATGTGAAAACAGGAGTCAAACATGCTAGCAGAACAGATCAGCATAAAATTTCCTATCCACTAAACATGCTCATAACAGTAAAGCAAGTAAACAAGAATGCAATCAAAGAAGTCTCGCAGGGTCCACACAACCCCGGTAAGAAATCTTTATCTGGAAACAAGCAGAAATACAACAAATAGAAAATGCTCATTGAGCTGCAGACCGATAGAACCTAGCAAATAATAAATATAAACACGAATTAAATACTACACGAACAGCTGCACCAACTAATTAACCAACACACACTCGGGAAAGAAATTACCCTAAACTAAACACTAGGTAGCTCGGCAGCAAGGCTCTCAGCAACAGGACTCTCGGCTGCAAAGCTCTCGGCGAAGGGCAAGCGAATCTGCTCGTGCGACTGTGGCAAGGCGAGGCGTACGTGCGACACCAAAAGCAACGTGAAGTGGCTGACCTCGGCAGCGTGTGCGCGAGGGAGATCGAGCGGTAAGGGCAAAGGCGTGCGACTTCGCGGGTGTGAGCGGAACGACGCGAGGGCTAGCAGGCAGCGAGGCTGTCGTACAGTTCGCTAGGGCCAACGTGGCAATGGCACGATGAAAGGTATGTGGGATTATGAGAACAGCGATCAGCAAGGTTTTCGAAGGGCTACAGCTCTCGGTGACTACTTGGCTTGAAGCGATCGGCGGCGAGCGAGAGAAGCAGCGATGGAGAGGTGAATCTCTCGGCAAGGAAAAGATCGCTTAGGCTTACGATCTCGTGTTACTGGTTTGGTGGCAATACGAATGGGATGCTCGATGACAAGGATTTACTGGCTGAATGGCTATGGATCCCGATAGAGCAAAGCTTCGGCGATGGGGAGATGGGTTCTCGACACTTGGCTATGAAGATCGGCAAAGGGAAAAGAAGAGAGGAAAAGAAATCGTGAATTTGGATTTGGAGAAGAGAATGACGGCTAGGTTAGGGGTATCGGCCAAAAGGAAGATCTAACAGGATTGTGACACGTGTCCAGAAGGGGTTCCAGCTTCGAGTCCTAGCGAAGTCATCTTTTTCTTCCTTTTTCCCTTTTTAACCAAAAGAGTCTCCCAACTCCTCAAACAGCAACACTAGCTCTGGAAACCTGAAACCAAAGGAAAATCCGAACTTAGCAAAAACAGAAATAGTCCTGACACCCTGGATAATTACGAGATAACCCCTGAAGGCAAAATTACCAAAATGCCCTCAGAGGCTCAAACTGCCCTAACGGCCCAACCGAACAACTGAAAAAGCAACTGAACATACCTGGAGAACCGAAATGGAAAGCTGGGCCGTTACAGTATTCCCTCCTTTTAAGACTTTCGTCCCCGAAAGTCCTAAGACTGAAACAACTCTGGGTAATGCATCCTCATCTCGTCCTCTAACTCCCAAGTCGCTTCCTCTACCCTCTGATTTCTCCACTAAACTTTAACCAAGTTGATCTCCCGGTTACGTAACGTCTTGCGATCCTGAGCTAAAATCTGCACTGGCTTTTCCTCAAAGCTCAAATCCTCGTTCAGCTCTAACGGCTCAAAATCCACCAAATGCGAAGGATCTGCCACATACTGTCTTAACATAGAAACGTGAAAGAAACTCTGCACTTCTGCCAAAGACGGGGGCAAAGCCAAACGGTAGGCCACTTGACCAATCCTTTCAAAGATCTCAAAAGGCCCTACAAACCTGGGACTCAACTTGCCCCGCGTACCAAACCTCAAGACTCCATGCATTGGCGCTACTTTTAGAAACACATATTGGCCTACCTCAAACTCTAAATCTCTACGTCGAACATCGGCATAACTTTTCTGCCTACTTTGAGCCGTCAACATACGAGCCCTGATCTTCTGCACTGCGTCGTTAGTCATCTGCAACAGTTCAGGCCCCAAAACCTATCTGTCCCAAAACCTGCATCGCTTACCATACAATGTCTCAAACGGAGCCATCTGAATCGTCGACTGATAGCTGTTATTGAAGGCAAACTCCATCAGATACAAGTACTGATCCCAACTGCCTGGAAAGTCCAAAACATAGGCTCGCAACATGTCCTCAAGAATCTGGTTCACCCTCTTTATTTGACCATCCGTCTGAGGGTGAAAAGTAGACTTAAAGCTGCACTCGGTTCCCAAGCCCTTCTAGAGCGCTCTCCAGAAGCGAGAAGTGAATTGAGAGTCACGATCTGAAACAATCCTCACCAGCACCCCATGGTACCGAACGATCTGATCCAAAAACAGCTATGCCCACTACTCCACGGTATAGCTAACTCTATCGGGGATAAAGTGTGCACTCTTAATCAGGCTGTCTACAACAACCCAAATCTAAGTAAATCCTCTCGGCGTCCTCGACAACCCAGAAATAAAATCCATCGAAATCTCTTCCCACTTCCACAGGGGTACACTCAACGGCTGTAAAAAACCTATCGATTTTTATTTGGGTGCCTTCACTTGCTGACAAGTGTAATACCGACTAACAAACTCTACAATGTCTCGCTTCATTCCCATCCACCAGAACGTCTGCTTGAGATCCTGATACATCTTGGTACCTCTTGCGTGCCAAGTAAATGGGGAACTATGAGCTCAGTAAGCAACTCGTCTTGCAACCTGGCGTCAGTTGGAACACACAATCGACCTTTATACCTCAAACCTCCGTTTGGTTCTAAAATGAAGTCAAAATCTCCATCCATCCGAACTCTCTCAATCAACCTGCTCAACTTGGGATCACTCAGCTGGCCATCAATGATCCTCTGCTTTATGACGGCTGAACTGTCAACTGCGCGACCCTAACGGTAACCTTTTCCAACAACACTACAATACCGGCTAGCTCGAACTCTTTTCGTAAATAAGTCTTGAAACTCAACAAAGCGGCGGAGTGAGACATCTTCCTACTCAGAGCATCGGCCACAACATTGGCTTTTCCTGGATGGTACAATATCTCACAATCGTAGTCCTTAACTAACTCGATCCACCTCCTCTGTCTCATGTTTAATTCCTTCTGAGTGAAGAAATACTTAAGGCTCTGGTGATCTGTAAACATCTAAATTTTCTCACCAAACAAGTAGTGCCTCCAAATCTTTAAAGTAAAAACCACAGCTGTCAACTTCATGTCATGAGTCGGGTAGTTGTTCTAGTAAGGCTTTAACTGTCAGAAAATATAGGCAATCACCTTCCCATGCTGCATTAGAACACAACCTAAACCAAACATGGAAGCATCACTATATTTTACGAAACCATCTGTTCCCTCGAGAACTGACAACACTGGGGCGGACGTCAAACTGTTCTTTAAACAAGAAAAACTCTCTTCGTAACTGGCATCCCAAACAAAGTCAACACCCTTCCTAGTCAATCTGGTTATGGGTGCTGCCTTAGCAAAAAAGTCCTTGACGAATCTCCGGTAATAACCTGTCAGACCCAGAAAGCTGCGAATCTCGGCGACCATAGTCTGTCTGGCCCATGAACTTACTGCCTCAGTCTTAGCAGGGTCTACTGCAATTCCATCTTTAGAAACAACATGTCCAAGGAAAGCCACTTGCTGTAACCAGAATTCACACTTGGAGAACTTAGCATACAACTGGTTTTCTCTCAGAGCTGTCAAAACTTATCTTAGGTGCCAAGCATGGTCCTCTCTCGTCTTTGAATAAATCAATATGTCGTCTATGAACACAATGACAAAGTTGTCCAAGAATGCCTTGAACACCCTGTCCATCATGTCTATAAATGTTGCTAGGGCATTAGTCAGTCCGAAAGACATGACCACAAATTCATAATGACCATACCTTGATCTAAACGCTAACTTCGGGATATCAGCATCCCGAATCCTCAACTGATGGTACCCAGGCCTCAAGTCAATCTTGGAAAATACTGAAGCTCCCTGAAGCTGATCAAACAAGTCATTTATGTGCGGCAAAGGATACTTGTTCTTTACTGTGACCTTATTCAGCTCTTCGTAATCTATACATAGGCGCATCGATCCGTCCTTTTTCTTTACAAACAAAACTGGTGCTCCATACGGGGACACACTTGGGCAGATGAATCCTCAGTCAAACATCTCTTGTAACTGTACCTTGAGTTCTCGCAACTCAGCTGGCGCCCTCCGATATGGAGCTTTGGAGATAGGGAGAGTCCCTGGATCAAGCTCAATGGTAAAGTCCACCTCTCTCTGCGGGGTAACCCGGTAACTTCTCAGGGAAGACATCTGTGAACTCCTACACTACTGGTACCTAGTCAATAGACAACAGGGTACTACTTTCACTTGACAACCTTGCTAAATAGCTCCAAGCTCCTTGAGCTAACAAACGACGGGCTTTCACTGCTGAAATCATCGGCGGACACACTCCGCCCTAGACACCGCAAAACTTAAAGCTTTATTTCCTGGGCGGTCTAAACATGACTTCCTTCTGGCGGTAATCTATCATCGCATGTTTCTCAGCTAACCAATCCATACCAAGGATAACGTCAAAACCACTCATAGGTAGGACTATGAAGGTAGCTACTAAAAGCACTTCGGATATCTGTATCCGACTGCTCTTCACTTTCTCACTGGCTAACATACTTACTCCCGAAGGAGTTGCAACACACGGCTCAAACCCTAAAGGTTCGAGTTCCAAACAAGCTTGTCTAACAAATGAATCAGATTCAAACAAGTGGGTCGAGCCCGAATCAAACAATACAAATGCATAGTGATCTAAAACAAGCAGCGTACCTGCAACTGCAGAACAGGAGTCAAACATGCTAGCAGAATAGATCAGCATAAAAGTTCCTATCCACTAAACATGTTCATAACAGTAAAGCAAGTAAATAAGAATGCAATCAAAGAAGTTTCGCAGGGTCCACACAACCCCGCCAAGAAATCCTTACCTGGAAACAAGTAGAAATACAACAAACAGAAAATGCTACTTGAGCTGCAGACCAACAGAACTTAGCAAATAATAAATATAAACACGAATTAAATACTACACGAACAGCTGTACAAACTAATTAACCAACACACACTCGAGAAAGATATTACCCTAAATCGAATACAAGGCAGCTCGACAGCAAGGCTCTCGGTAACAAAACTCTCAGTGGCAAAGCTCTCGGCGACGGACGAGCAAAGCTGATCGTGCGGCTGTGGCAAGGTGAGGTGTGTGTGAGACAGTGAAAGCGACTGACCTCGGCAGCGTGTGCGCGAGCGGGATCGAGCGGTAAGGGCGAAGGCATATGGCTTCGCGAGCTTGAGAAAAATGAAGCAATGGCGAGCAGGCTGCGAAAGTGAAGTCGCAGCAAAGCTAATGTGCGGTTCGCTTGGAGGAACGTGGCGATGGTGCGATGAAAGGTGTGTGAGATCACGAGAACAGCAATTGGCAAGGGTTTGTGAAGGGTTACCGCTCTCGGTGACTGCTTGGCTTAAAGCGATCGGCGGTGAGAGAGAGAAGCAGCTATGGAGAGGTGAATCTTTCGGTAAGAATAAGATCGCCTAGGTCTGCAATCTCAAGTTGCTAGTTTGGTGCTTACACGCGTGGGCTACTCAGTGACAAGGATTTACTAGCTGAACGATGATGGATCCTGGCAGAGTAAAGCTTCGGCGATGGGGAGATGGGTTCTCGGCACTTGCTATAGAGATCGGTAAAGGGAGAAGAAAAGAGGAAAAGAAATCCTGAATTTGGATTTTGAGAACAGAATAACGGCTAGGTATGGGTCTCTGCCAAAAGGAGGATCTAACAGGATTGCGACACGTGTCCAGAAGGGGTTCTGGCTTTGAATCCTGGCAAAGTCACCTTTTTCTTCCTTTTTCCCTTTTTAACCAAAAGAGTCTTCAAACTCCTCAAACAACAACACTAGCTTCGAAAACCTGAAACCGAAGGAAAAAATGAACTCAGCAAAAACAAAAATAGTCCTGACATCCTGGATAATTACGAGACTACCCTTAAAGGAAAAATTACCAAAATTTCCCTAGAGGCTCAAACTGCCCTAACGGCCCAACCGAACAATTGAAAAAGCAACTGAACATACCTGGAGAATCGAAATGGAAAGCTAGGCCATTACAGATGCTCCTCAGAGTGTGCAGGATGTTGCTTAGGTGTCTACGCTAGTTGTAGAGGCTCAGGTTTGGAGCAGTGAGGTAAATTGTTAAATTTGTTAGAGATTTTAAAAGAGTTTAAGAAGTGGAATCCCTACCACTTTGTTGGACAGTCTAAACTCTCTTTAGTAGCTGAGGTGTGGTTATCACTATTTACGATGATGTTCAACCACAAAGGTTGCCTAGAGGGGCAGAAGATTCGATGTGATGTTTCACTTGAGAGTTTGAGACAAAGGTCGGGTGACAGTTTGTGCTGAGTTTCGATCCAGATAGTTCGACAGTTTCGAGTTAGATGACCTTAAGGAGTTGTTCCTTAATTAGTATTGTCATATTTTGATAAGTAGAGGGTGTTAGCCCAGTTACCTTACTTTCAGCAAGGGAATGGTGCAGTGTCAGTTTTGAGATAAATGGATTAGACTTGCCAATGGATTTATCCATGTTATTTGGCAAAAAAAAAAAAAAAAAGTTTGAGACTACCAGATCGTTTAGGTCTAGAGTCAGCAGCAGTGTTGCAAATGTTGAAAAATGTCAAGTTAGAGTTGGATCTCGAGTTGATGAGTTTAAGGTCAAGGCGAGCAAGCAAGTTGTGTTTGAGAAATCGTTAGATGTCACCATTGTTGCCTGCAAGTGAGTCAATTTGATTCTTGGTTTGGAGTGGTGGTTAGAGGACCACGTTATGATTTCTGGCAGTCGTGAGAAAGTGATTTCAGGCGTCTTTAAAAATCGAGCTTCCAGTTCATAGGCAAGAAGCAGAAAAGAGTCTCTTGTCAGTTTCGATCTCGAAGGTGAGGAAGCTATTAGCTAAAGGAGTAAGGGCTTTCTAGCCTCAGTATCAGGAGTAGAAAGTTTGCGTGGATTGTCTGTTCAATTTCAGTAGTGAGTAAGTTCTCCGATGTGTTTCCAGAGGATCCGTCAGGATGGTATTCGCCTCGGACATGTTCTTTTAAGTTGAGTTTGAGCTGGAGAATGACTCCATCTCAAGGTTTCTGTTTATGATGATCCCGATGGAGTAAAAAGAACTTAAAGGTTCAGTTATAGGAGTCGTTTAATAGTGCTTCGTCCATTCCAGGATGTCTTTGCGGGAGCCTTGGTTTTGTTGTCAAGAAGATTTTTCGTTATCAAAATTATGTTTTGGGTTTCAAAAGTTCTTTAAGTTAACAGTTAAGACAGTTACCTATTGCCCAGGATCGATGACTTATTTGACGAGCCTGAGGGAGCAGTAGTGTTTCGAAGATCAGTTTATTTTCTGGTTGCTAACGATTAGCAGATGCACCGTAGCTTTGTGAGTCCTTGTCACGGAGTTTCAGTGGATCCTATTAGTACAGATGCAGTGAGTAGTTGGGTCAGATCAACATCAGTTACTGAGGATCGATGACACAATTGGCTAGAGAGAGGTCGGATGTTGTGTGATCAGTTGGGTATGAGGCTGATTCAGTAATTCAAGAAGAAGTTTGATTTCGGCACCATCTGGTCAGTACTTGAGAGGTCAGATGAATTTGTGGCTTGTAGTGATGCTTTTGAAAGGGCCTGTGTTGTGCTCTTGTTGAGATCGAGGAAAATGTTAGCATGTGGACCTAGATAGCTTAAGCCTTGTGAGCAGATCTCTGATTCGTGTTCTGAAGTTAGCATTCGTAGTGTGTGCTTGGAGATCCTAGAGGCGTGGCTTGTTTGGAGAGAGGATTCAGTTATTTGCGGTTCACGAGAGGTTTGAAGTTTGCTTCGCTTAAAAAGAGTTAAATTTTGAGATAGCGCTGATTGTTGGAGCGTGTAAGAATCACGAGTGCAAGGTTCTTTACCACCGTGGTAAGGCTTTTGTGTTTGTTGATGCACGATGTAGAGAAGTTCATTTTCAGTGGTGTTTGTTGTTTCTCTGCTTTTGTTGTGGCCTTAGTTCGATCGATCAGAGTTGAGTTGAGTAGAAGGTTTCAGCTCAGTTGGCTCAGTTATCAGCGTAGTTATTGTTGAGGCCAAGATCTGCAGCGAGTCAGCATGCGGTAGTAGTTGTTGGGTGAGTTTGGGAGTTACAGTTAGGAGAGGACAGCGAGTTGTCCGTTTCTTCTATTGTTGGATTGTAGTAAGCTCAGTTAGCCCAGTTTTCAGCGTTGTTAGGTCAGTTTTGGAGTTGCAGTCAAGAGAGGACATCGAGTTGTCAGTTCCTTCTATTGTTGGGTTGCAGTCGACCCAATTGTCAGCATAGTTGTTGTTGGGTCTGTTTGATGAGTGGCAGTTCAGTTAAAGACTCTGTGTGTCGGCTGAAGCTGAAATCAGACTCGAGTTGTGGTGGGAGACGTACAGTTTGTTGTTTGCTAGGCATCTCGAGGGTACCAAGTTACATGCAGATCTTAGCATTCATTAGCTATGGAGTGCCGAGTAGCTAGATTACTGGGTTATCAGTTTGTGTTGCTTGTCAGCAGGTGAAAGATTGCTGAGGCAGGAGCCTACGCACTTGTTGTAATAGTTAAGTGTTCCAGAGTGGAAGTGAGATGACGTTTCCATCGTTTTTTATCACATGGCTCCCTAGGACGCCGAGAGGGTCCACAGCCATATGAGTGTTGATGCATCGACTTACCCAGTGCGCTCACTTTATTCCAGGGAAGCTGGATTATCTTGTTGAGAAGTTGGCATAGTTGTACTTGGGAGAGATTGTCAGATAGCATGGGGTTCTGGTGGGTATCGTGTAGATAGAGACGTTTGGTCCACTTTACACTTTTGGAAGAGCCTTTAGAAGGTTGTGGAGTTGCTTCTTAGTTCGGTTTGGCTTTGTATCCATAAACTTATGGTCAGACTAAGAGAGTTAATTGGGATTCTTCGAGGTTATGTTAAGTGTAGTGAGTTATGCTCTTCATGCAGTTAGAGTAGGAGGATGTATCTATGAGAGTTGCCTGATATCAATTGTCAGTCAACTGTCCAATTGGCACGATTCGAGGCACTGTGTGAATGGTTGTAGACCACTTTTCTATTAGGACAAGGTTTGATAGAGTAAGCTGTTAGAGCTTGTGTTGTTGTAGTTGTCTGATGGGGTAGTTTAGAAGGTCTGTGCTAGATACTTTTAGTTTAGAATTGTCAGAAAATTTATGCAGATGTTCGTCGTAGAGATCTAAAATTTGTGGTTTGCAGTCATTTATTCCTGAAAGTGGCATCGTCACGAGGAATGTAGAGATTTAAAGTTAGAGAAAGTTGAGTCTAAGTTGTTTGCTCTGTTGCGATTCTTGAGTGAGCTAATGCAGTAGCATGCCGTTAGCTTGCTTTCGTTGTTGTGTACAGTGCATTTTGTGTTCTATGTTTGATGCTTTGTCAGTATGCATCAGGCTTGTCTCATGTCTTAATCATGAGCTTTTGGAGTTAAATAAGGATCTGTCTCATGTTGAAAAGCTTGTTCAGTTTTGGATCGATATTGTGAAGTTCTGAGATTCAGTGAGTTTGCTCTAATTGAAATGGTGTGGAAGAGGTTATGCGCTCTTGTTACCTTGGGTCGTTTGAGCCTTAGTCAACTTTCGAGGATGAAAATTTTCTATGGGGGGAATATTGTAACAACCCATTTGTTGGAATTACTAAGAATAAAAGAGTTTGTGGGTAGTTTTGTGATTAATCTCAAATAGAGGGGCAGCTTGGTCATTTGACCATTGGTATTTAAGTTTATTTTTCACAGATCCCTAGAGTGAGCACTGTTCATCTTCGAGTTTTGAAGTGCTACCGTCCAATTGAGTGTTTCGTTCAGCTTCGTCGGAGTCAGCCACCGTGGGTCTCGCGTGCATAGGATGTCATCGATGTGCAGCCATCGTTGTGGGTGTGTGTATTATGCGTCGTCAAGCAAGAGATTGCCACCGAGGAGGTGTTCGTGATGCCGTGAAGCTCGAAGGTCTGCACTGCATGGGTCTCGTCTCTGTGTTGCCGTGAGTAGTGCATCAGTGTAGATCCTCGTCACATGGTCGAGGTGGGTTAGTCGCAGTGAAGAGCAGTCGTGGGTTATTGGATTCGCCAGCGAGGAGTTAGTCGCTGTGTTTCTACCGTTGCCACGAGTTTAAACTGGTCGTCGTCGCGATATTGCCGCCATGGAGTAAGATTCTTGCCACCGTCGTCCATTGGAGCTAAGGTGAGCTTCTTTGTTTAGTGTTTTTAGGTTTAAATGTCACTTGAAGAGGAAATGTGATGTTTGTTTCCATGTTTAAGGTTGTTTGGGCTTGGATTAAAGTTATTTAAAATGTGTTTTGTGGCTGTTTGGTTATGGGTTTAGTGGTTGTTTGGACTAGAGGTTAATGGGTGTTTGGTTTGGTGTTTAAATGGGTTGGTTGAGGTTTTATATCACTTTGACTAGATTTTGACCCATTGACTTCTTATTGACCGGATTTGACGAAAACCATTTTCTGTTCTTTGAGCCGAGTTTGTGAGGCACGTGTAGCTGCAGGTGTATTTGGGACACATTTTTCAAGGTTCTTCGCTGTTTGTTAAATTCGATATTTTGGATCCGATTTTAATGGCCTAAGGGGCTACTTTTGACCAGTTTGTTCCTTTCTGTAATGGCCCAACCCATCGCTAGCCAAGATATGTTCTGCTTTGGCCCATTGGCCTCACGGATTTGTTTCTCCCCTGTGGGGAAAATGCGTCTTGCTAGGGGAAGGTATCCACACGTGCTTTGTTCCCCTTTCCGAAACTCCTGGAAGGCTCAAACTTCCTTTTCTGCCTGGAACTAGTTGCCACATTCTGAGCTGCTGCAGCTGGGGTCTTCACTAAAGGGTACTTTATATTATAGATCTTGGCCAACGCCACAGTCCTGACGTAAGTCTCCGTAGCGAGTGCCCTAACATCCTGGGCAACCTCCAACCTAAGTCTCCCAATGAACTTCCTAATTTTCAACTCCTCTGTAGCAATAAGTTCTTGAGCAAAGTAGCTGTGCTCGGAGAACCCTCTTCTCATAACCGGCAATGCTGTCGTCCCCCTATTTAAGATTTGTAAAAGCCTTTACCATCTTTTGCTGGGCTTCTTCACTAATGTATTGAGTCTTGAACTCGATTTTGAAGAACTCCCAAGTGGTTGGTGGGGACCCCTCACGTCTGGCCCCGTCAGTGGACTGCCACCACCAAATAGCTGCCTCTATCAGGACGTGTGCTGCACACCTCGATCTCTGCACATCTGGGCAACCCATCACTCAAAAAATGTACTCAAGATGTGCCAACCACTTAGCCGCTACCAGGGGGTTTTCAGATTCATCAAACTCACTGGGTTTCCACTTAACAAAATGTAATGGCCCAGTTTTCCATTTCGGTTCTCCAGATATGTTCAGTTATTTTTTTCAGTTGTTCGGGTGGGCCGTTAGGGTAGTTTGAGCCTTCAGGGGTATTTTGGTAATTTTTCCTTTAGGGGTAGTCTCGTAATAGACCAGGGTTTCAAGACGATTCTGTTAATTGCTGAGTTTGAGTTTTTATTTCAGTTTCAGGTCCCCAGGGCTCTAGCATTACTATTTGAGAAGTTTGGAGCCTTTGTTTGATTAAATAAGAAAAAGAAAGAAAAAGGTGGCTTCGCAAGGACTCGAAGCTGGAACCGCCTGAGGACACGTGTCGCAACCATGTTAAACCCTTACCACTTAGTCGAGACCTATAAATCCTCAGCCATTTCTCCAATTTCACTTTTTTTTTCTCATTTTCTCTCTTTTCTCCCAAATCGCCAAATTCACTTTTCCTCCCTCCTTCGTCAAAAACCCTGTCGCCTTCGCCGAGCACGAGCAGCTGAGTTCGTAAACATAGGTGACCCCTTCCTCTCTCCTTCGCCGATCGCTTCACCACAGCTGAACAATTCCAGTTGCGTTGCTGCTTCGCCTCGCTCAGATTCCCTTCGCCCGCGACTGCCAGCCAGCCTGATCGCTTTAGGTATGTTTCGCCGAGCTCTTCTCGCTCCTTGTTTGGTTTCCCGTCGCCTGATTCAAGGTCTCTCGTTCCATTCATTTTGTAGTTGAGTCCGCGAAAGCCAGGGCCGAGTCCTAGTCCGTTCGCTTGATCGAGCTAAGCGTCTGTACAGGTTCGTCTTCGGAGTTCGCCACAGCGAGCCGTTCGTCCACTTCTGTCTTCGCTCCAGCGAATCCTTCGCCTTCGCTGAAGCCTTCTACCGAGCCTGTCTTCTCAATTTAGGGGTATAGCTTTCCGAGCCTTGTGCCTTTGGTTACCAAGTATCGCTTAGCTAATAGATATTAATTGTGTGTTTGGTTAATTGCTATGCCTAGGTTGTTACTCGTATTAGTATTCTGCAGCTCAAGGAGCCTAGCTTTGTGTATTCTACTGCTTGCTTTCTAGGTAAGGATTTTCTTGCTGAGGTTGTGTGGACCCTGTGCTTGACATTGATGGTTTCCTGGTTATGTGTTACTGTTTTCTAAGCATGCTAGCGGATAGGAGTTTGAACGTGTTTCTATGTATTGAATCTGTTAGTATATAGGCTTGCCTTATAAGGACCCGACCCAAAAGTGGTCCTAAACCTAGTCCTTACTCAGCATGCATGGAATTAAAAATCAGTTGAAGTAAAAACATACAAAACATGCCATTGCATAATTCAAAACATTTCATAAAATATATAATGTACTGTCCAGAATTTAAAATCAACATTCTAAAACAGTTCCAAAACGTAAAGTATAAAGTCTCCTATGGACTCCATGTCCAACTACATGCTGAATCAAAGGTAAACATAAACAGGCAGAGTGCCGGCGGCTCCCATGATCATGCAGCTCCTCCTCTAGCCGTCTTGGTGCTGTCCCAAGTTACCTGGTG
>JBBMKA010073347.1:0-15429 GCA_037833695.1 Sechiopsis laciniata | reverse complement strand
TATATATTATAATTATAATCAATATCAAAATATTTATGTTGGGTTCAACATCTATACTAATGTAATATTTAGTAAAAGGTCACCTCACATTTTTAAAAAAATGAATAAAAAGTTCCTTTTTTTGGTTATCTTTTAAAATAACATTTGATTTGTAATGGTCAAAGATCTTTCTAACAGATTTTCAAATTTAAGTATGGCGATATTTAGTCAAGGTTGTTATAAAAATTAGATTTCAAATAATTAAAAGAAAAAAAGGAAATAAAATTCTGGTGTATAATTGTCCATTTTATTTTTATACATTGATAATTTATTTTTTAAATTTTAAAGACCAAAATATTGTAGACATTTTCTTAATATTTTCCTAGTTTTTTCTATTTTAAATCAACTAAAATCTTTTTCAAAATAAATAAAATATTTAAATCTTATTTCTTTATTATTATTATTATTTCTTCTAAACCTTGTAAAACTAAGAAAAATAGAAATAATAATGTTTGGTATTTCATTTCCTCAAATGGGCCAAATATATATACACAAGTTAGTAACAAACTATCAACAAAATATCTAAAACATCTGAACTTGAGATCTGGTTTCCTAAAATACATTTAACAAATAACAAATAACAAATATAACCAATATTATTATCTAATATCTCCCTTCAAGTTGGACGATATAAATCTCCTAGGCCAAACTTGGAACATATGTTGTAAAAGGAAGGTGATGACAATGGCTTGGTAAATATATCTTCAAGTTGGGATTGACTACGAACCGACATGAGCTTCAAAAAACCAGCAGTGATTTTGTCGCGGACGAAATGACAGTCAAGTTCAATGCGTTTGGTTCGTTCATGAAACACGGGATTATTAGCCAAATGTACAACAGCCTGATTGCCACAGAACAAAAAAACTGGAGCTGAGGTGGAAACTTGGAGATCAGTGAGTAAATAGGATAACCACAATAATTCGTAAGACAGCAAGAGCTCGATATTCAGCCTCTACAGAGGAACGAGACACAGTGCTTTGTTTCTTGGATTTCCAAGAGATCATACTTGTACTAAGAAAAATGTAAAAACCAGTGGTAGAACGACGCGTGTCAATACACGAGGCCCAATCAGAATCAGTAAAAGCTCGTAATGAGAAATTAGAGGTTGGTGTGAGCATAAGTCCTTGGCCAGGAGAGCCTTTCAAATATCGTAACAGGTGATGCACTACTGCCAAATAAGGCTTGCAAGGACGACCAACATACTAGCTTAGCTTGTTAACTGCATAGGTGATGTCCGGACGAGATGTCGTGAGGTAGAGCAGTTGACCAACAAGTAACCTATAGATACTCGGATCAGAAAGAACATCACATGAGGAATCTAGAAGCTTAATCTTTGGATCCATGGGCACAACTTCAGCCTCTGCTCCCAATAAGCTAGCATCTTTAAGGATTTGAAGAGTGTAATGCCTCTGAGAGATAAAAAGTCCTATTGCAGACTTAGCCAGCTCGAGACCGAGAAAATATCATAGGGTTCCAAGATCTTTGAGCTGGAAAGACTAAAAAAAAATATATATATATATATATCTCAAGTCATTAATATAGGTAAGGTTAGCCTCAGTCAAAATGATGTCGTCGACATACACTAGCAAAGCCACAAAAGTAGAACCTTTTTCTCAAACAAATAACGAATAGTCAGATTTGGATTGTGTGAATCCCAAGTTTATTAATGTTGTTGAGAACTTGGAGTACCACTATCTCGATGCCTATTTGAGACCATAAATAGACTTGTGTAAACGACAAACCATTTGAGTGTTGGCATCAACGCCCAAATTCGTGTTGTAGCCAAGTGGGAAGTCCATATACACCTCTTCATTTAAATCTCCATTGAGGAAAGTGTTGTTTACATCAAGCTGGACCAAAAGACAATTTTTCAAAACTACAAATAGGAGGAAAACCTGAACTGTAACTATCTTTGCAACAGGAGCAAAAGTTTCTATAAAATCCAACTGATAGCTCTCAAATAGAGCATATTTTAGGCTATTTTAGTTTGCATTATTCTAGAAATAAAGGGAGAAAACGAGAGCTAACAGAAGAAATGCGATGAAAGAACATAGAAATTAGCATGCATTCATAATTCAGCATCAAAAGCGCAGTATTGCGGAAAAAAAGCTAAATACTGAATACTTTACGCTGAAAGTTTATATAATACAGGAATATGCTAAAAGGTACGTTGAAGGGGTTAAGAAATGCGAATGGCAACATTCACTAAGGATTCACACACTGACATGGCAGTTACATTTGGTAAATTACGTCAACAAGGAAAAAAAGCATAAATTCTAGGTGGTAATAAAAGACGACGTAAATCAAGAAATTCCAGTGGAAATCAAGAGATCTACATTAATGATGATCTTCCCACTCATCCGGACTTACCGACCAAGTAATTCAACATTATAAATATCTGTAGGAAGGCTTAAGTCGAGAGAGCTGGTCGGATGGCCAAATCTGATCTAAGGATCAGAGCCAATTCTCAGGAAGAAGCACTGGTGGTGTTCGTGGAAACTAATGACAAGGGGAATACGCACTTCACATCCGCATTAATTCCATTTACTGTTTTATTAGGAGTAGCTTGTCGTTATAAACATTTTGTAGATGTAATAAAATCATCTGATTTAACCTCTATCTTATGTTTATTTTTATGGCTGCGCTATAGGAGTTTTTGTTAACTGTTCATGAATAGAAGAATGCTAGGACTGTAGGTCATTGAGTTTTACACTACTGCATGCTATTTTATATATATATGTGTGTGTGTGTGTGTGTCGATTAGCTACTCACGCATGTACCTTACAGTGAGTTCAAAAGAAGGAACCGCATGTTGACCCAGTACGCTACGTTAGGTTGTGTGGAAGTCTTTTCACCATTTTAAGTGTTAGGAATAACCTTACTAATTGCTTGCGTCGCCTTGTTATTAGTATGGAGTTTGCAGCGGAAGCTGGCTCTGCCATAAATTATTAAGTATGAAAATACTTATTTGTTAGGGAAGGAAGAATCTCTTTGACTAGCCCACGCGCGTAGTATCTCTAGGACTGCTAGTTATTAATACTCGTTGCATCATATTTATTTTAGTCTTAGCATCATATTTATTTCTACATTCATTTTCAAAACAATTCACAACAACTTATCCAAATCATGTTTTACTTTTCTGCATAACTCTTATCCTAATAATTTTAGCTCTAAACATTAATCTTCGTGGGATCGATAAAATTTATATACTTATTACTTGCTGTAGTATCCGACCGCGTTTACTTGCGCTTAAGTGATTTCGAGTTACACTTAGCATAAGTTGACTTTGAATTAGTTACTAGACATTATATTAGCACCGAAATCACACGGTCAAGCTTTTGGCGCTGTTGCTGGGGATTGATTATTTAGAGTTAACATCATTAAGAGGGGAGTAGTTTTTTTATTGTTTAAAAGATTGCATTCTTGAATTTTAGGAAAATCGAGATTTACATCGATACAACCAATAGGGAAAAAGAGTTTCACAGTAATACATTACCACGAGCACGAGCATAAAAAATGGCATTCAATCATTTCGTGAATCAACAATGGAAGCATAATAGCATTCTGCAGCAGACATACAAATTTCAACAACAAGGCTATGCGGAGGAGATCAACACAACATAATTCTATTCAATGAAGTCTAACTGGGATTATCAGTTGCAGTTTGGGGGAGATCGTAGCAGCATCTATCAACATCATTTCGATCTACAAAGAGATCGCAGCAGCATGGGACATGCATGAGACACTAGAAGTCATGAACCTAGGAGTTCACTGTCTACTCATGGGTAGTCTCAGGAGAACACAACTACAGAAGAAGAAGAGCAGCTAAGATGAAGAAAATGGATGAGGGACAATGGTATTATATCAGAACTTCAACAGCCTAACAATGAGCATCAACAATCTCTCTGACAAAACTAATAGGCAGAACGCACAGCAAGTAGTATAAGGGCAGAAGAGACATATTTTGAGGTCGGCGTACTTAATGGGGCAGCAGTGATATATCTTTTTAGTAAGAGGAAACTCTCATGGAAAGATTTTCGGTTGGCCACAATCACAAGAGCAAGAGAACCCAAGGAATTACAGCTTGCAGCAGAAAAAGACAGAGAACAAATCAGACGTTTTCAGCAGTAGGAGGAAGCATGGGCGAGGTTTGCCACCCCTGCTAATCTTGAGGCTGACGAAACAAAATGCGTTGTGATAGAAAATAAAAGAAGTTTCGATGTTGATACTGAGGAAAAATCAAGTGATGAAAGATAAAAAAAAAGATGAAAATCTTCGACAAGAGAGCATGGAAGGTAATGAACCTGTGAAGCCAATTGATGAGGTTCTATATCAAACTGAAGGAGGAGATGGAGAATCGATTATTCAGCAGGAAGATAGTTATAGCACTTAAGATCATAGCCCACCAACAATGGTACTTGAGATTTTTTCGTTATCAGAAGCAGACACATTGCAAGAATTGATTAGTTGAGAAAGCGACACTTGGGCAATTCAAATGGTCTTTAAATCAGAATTCTGCACTCTATCAATGGTTGAATTGGTAGGAAGTCTACGCATCAAGGCGCATGGCGAAGGAAGGTAAGAAAATGCGATCAAAGATGGCTTCGCCAAGAAAATTTTTAAATGGCCCAAGCACGGATGAATTATGCCGGATAGAATTAGCGCAAAGGTTCCACCCAGATCTGCTCAGAAGCATTCCTGGAATGCGAAAATCTGGTATCTCTGACTTTGTGCAATTTAATTATGGAATTTTATTAGAATATGAAGTTTTTCTATATTTGCAATTTTCCTTTTTTTTCATTTTTTTATTGCATTTTAAATTTTAGTAGTTTAAAAAGGAATTGGTTCGAATATTGAAATTAAAGTGTAGAATTCTAGTTTTTCCTTTTGTGATTATTTCTTTCCTTGCACGAGAATTTTCAAAAATCTTTACAAACTCTATAAAAACCTTGTGTGTGGATGAATCGACCACCTCAATTCAATCATAACCTTGAAAATTCAAAAACTCTACGTGTTCTTTTCAAATGGCCTCAACCAGCACTTTACCTCAGAAGGGTAAGGTAGTTGAAAACGGTAGTGATAAGGCAGAGGCATCAGTTGAGGGTAAGTATGCAGCATTGGTTAGGAAGAGGTTTTAGCAAGATCTAGGTTGGCCGGAGGCATTCATGGCAGAAGCTACCTTACACGAGGTCGGTAGCCTAGGGTGGACAAGTTTAGCCATGCCGACGATGGATGCAAGGCAGGATTGCGTTAGCTAGTTTTATGCAAACCTAAACAAGGAAAAGAATTCTTTTCTCGGGTTGAAGGGCGAATGATAGATTGCAGGTCTGCGGCCTTAAACAAAGTTTTCCATCTTTCTAAAGACAATGGAACAGAACGACAAAAGCTATTAAGGAAACCAACTAAATTGCAATTGCAGGGCGTAACGACTATTGGAACAGAGGAGGCTAAATGGAAAAACCAGTTGTCGTTCTCAATGGATTGTGTTAAGCCAGAATTGAAAAGTTAGATTATATTCATCAAGAACGCGATTATGCCATCGTCAAATATGAAGGTAGTTAGCAAGGATCAGGCATTACTACTCTTTGCCATCAAAAGTGGACTGCGCATTAATTTGAGGAAGGTAATGGAGGGACAGATTCAGCGATGGGCTTCGGCTAATCGTAGGAAGATGTCCTATCCGCATACCATTATGCAATTGTGTATGGAGAAAGGAGTTCAACCAAAAGTAATAGACAGGTTATTAAGGATTCATACAAAGCATGTGAAATTATGGAAGCTGAAATGGAGAAGAAAAAGATAGAGTAGTTCGAGGCATGCATGAACATGGATAGTCTGGTTAAACAATTTGAGATGCTATTCAGAAATTCGCATGATTACTGGGAATATGCGAATGCAAGGGACGAGTTAATTTTGAAAGCTGCGACAGCACTTAGAGATTCCTCCGAATGGCCTGAATTTCCAAAACAAATATTGAATTCAGAGCAAGACAAAGGTAAACTAGGCGACAACGTGCGACAACTTAGATGGAAGTCCCGCTCTTTTCAATATTTTAAAGATTTTACTTCCCTTCCGCATGCATTTCATGAGTAGTCGCAGCTTTACTTTGATAGGAACATGCATTTCATTCTAGGATGCAATTTATTTTATTTCCCTGTTGAATTGTTATAAAAAAATTCAGCAGTGTCCCTTTGAAAGTTTAGCTAAGCATGATTATCGCAAAATAGAATTTAGTGGAAAATATAATTTCAATTAGAAGAATTCTTAAGTTTCCTTAGATTCAAAACTAGCAGTAGAATAGTCCTTATCATGAAAGACAGAAAGAACCAATAATTCGCAAGGAAGTTTTAAAGATTGAGATAGAGTAGAGCAATCACAGTAATAGTTAAGTTTAGGGGAACTAAAGCCTCACCTTCATTGAGGGTAATGAAGATTTTAAGTTTAGGGGTGAGGGATGATCAAAAAAATAAATTAAATTAAATTAAAAATTTTAAAAAAAGATCAGCATATTCGGGGTAAAATAAAAGACGAAAATGGGTGAATAAGTCTTAGGATCCTTAAGTATTCTGCTTTCTATGGAAAAGCGCAAGCTTGAAATTCTTTTGCTTAGATGAATTGTTTGATGCTCAAACAGGTCATTCTAAGAACTACAGAATAATAGATACGAGTGTAACCTAAGATGAATGTGAATAGCATAGCAAAAATCCTCGAGAGATATAAGTGCTTAAATATAAGTCTTGACAGAATATGTTGGGCAAATTTAGACTAGAAGTGATTGCGATACAATAGATTAAGTAATGAGAAATACTTGCGATGAGAAACAATCTGTCAGTCATGGTAAGGAGAATTTTAAGGCTAAACCTGAATCTTTAGGAAAGTTTGAAAACTGAAAAGAGAAAGAAGTTTTTCGCTAAGAATATGAGATGTGGTAAGAATTGTGGATTTAAGCTTGAAGAGAAGGAAATGCTGAAGTAATTAAAAGAGTAGCTAACTAAATAGATGAGCATTACTTGAGGACAGACAATGATTTAAGATTGGGGGTTTGATAGCTCTCAAATAAAACATATTTTAGGCTGTTTTAGTTTGCATTATTCTAGAAATAAAGGGGGAAAACGAACGCTAACAGAAGAAATGCAATGAAAGAATGCATTCATAATTCAGCATCGAAAGCACAGTATTGCAGAAAAAAAAGGCATAAATATTGAATACTTTGCGCTGAAAGTTTGTATAATGCAGAAATATGCTAAAAGGTACGCTGAAAGGGTTAAGAAATGCGAATGGCAACACTCACTAAGGATTCACACGCTGACATGGCAGTTGCATTCGATAAATTACGTCAACAAGGAAACAAAGCAGAAATTAAAGGTGGTAATAAAAGACGACATAAATTAAGAAATTTCAGCGAAAATCAAGAGATCTGCAATAATGATGATTTTCCTGCTCATTCGGACTTACCGACCAAGTAATTCACATTATAAATATCTGTAGGAAGGCTTAAGTCGAGAGAGCTGGTCGGATGGCCAAATATGATCTAAGGATCAGAGCCAATTCTCAATAAGAAGCATTGGTGGTGTTCATGGAAACTGATGACAAAGGGACTACACACTTCACATCCGCATCAATTCCATTTACTATTTTATTAGGAGTAGCTTATAGTTATAAACATTTTGTAGTTGCAATAAAATCGTCTGATTTAACCTCTATCTTATGTTTATTTTTATGGTTGCGCTGTAGGAGTTTTTGTTAACTGTTCATGAATAGAAAAATGCTAGGACCGTAGGTCATTGAGTTTTACATTGTTGCATGCTATTTTATATAAATAAATAAATATATATATAAATATATATATATATATGCGTCGATTAGCTACCCACGCATGTACGTTGCGGTGAGTTCGGAAGAAGGAACCGCATGTATGCTACATTATGTTGTGTAGAAGTCTTTTCACTGTTTAAAGTGTTAGGAATAACCTTACTAACTATTTGTGTCGCCCTGTTATTAGTATGGAGTTCGCAGTGGAAGCTGGCTCTGCCATAAATCATTAAGTGCAAAAATACTTATTTGTTAAGGAAGCAAGAATCTCTTTGACTAGCCTGCGCGCGTAGTGTCTTCTAGGACTGTTAGTTATTAATACTCATTGCATCATATTTATTTTAGTCTTAGCATCATATTTATCTCCACATTCATTTTCAAAATAATTCGCAACAACTTATCCAAATCATACTTTACTTTTCTACATAACTCTTATCCTAATAATTTTAGCTCTAGACATCAATCTCTGTGGGATCGATAAAATTTATATACTTATTACTTGCTGCAATATCCGACCGCGTATACTTGCGCGTAAGTGATTCCGAGTTACACTTAGCATAAGTTGACTTTGAATTAGTTACTAGACACTATATTAGCACCGAAATCGCACGGTCACCAACCCTTCTTATTGTGTGTAACCTTTGGCCACAAACTTGGCCTTATATCGCTCTACTAAACCATCTACTTTGTAATTAAACTTATATACACATCGACAACCAACAGACTATTTGTCGGGGGGCAAAGGGGCAACCGACCAAGTCTCATTCTTCTCCATGGCATTGAATTCACTATCCATGGCATCTCTCCAATGTGATAAAGGTAGAGCCTGATGATAATACTTGGGTTCATACATGGATGATACTTGCAGGGAAAAAGCTTTAAAATGGGACCCCAAACGATCATATTAAACATGGTTATAAAGAGGATATCATGTTGACAATGTTGGTAACGGCGAGTGAGATAATAAACCACAGTGATAATTCTGCAGATATGTTGGCTTCTTAGTTATACGAGTGGATTTTTGAATGTCAACAATTCCATCAGAGTGAGATTAATATGGTTGTGGAACAAGATCGTTAGAATGGGATGAGTCCGAATGAGGTTGTTCTGGTTAACTGACAATGGGTTAACTCGACTGCTTCGTAGGGAGCTGATCGGGATGAGTTGGTTCATTCTGTTGGTCAGTAGATTAGTTAATAGAGATCAGCGGCTCTTCGTGAGGACTTCGAGTAGCAACGATCGAGCATGAATTTTCATCAGATTATGCCAAATATGAGGGATGAGGAACTGATATGACTTCACGAATGATGAAATCACGATGTTTGTTGGCTGGTGCAACTCCCATTGTGTGGAACGGATATAGATTTTCATGAAAAATAACATCTCGCGACAGAAAGATCTCCCTTGTTTCTAAGTTCAACAATTTGAATCCTTTCACACCTGACGGGTAGCCTAGGAAGACGGAGTGAATGGCTCGAGGAGAAAATTTATGTCTTTGAGACAACAAAGTTAAGGCATATGCTAAACATCCAAAGTTTCTAAGTGACGAATAGTCTTTTAAGCAACTCGAAAGAAGTTTTCCATTGTAAATTGGGATAAGGTGTCCAATTAATGAGATGTACGACTATCAATATGCATTCAGTCCAGTATATTAAAGGAATTTTTTACAAAAAAAAAAAAGCTCGAGCAACATTCAAAATGTGCTGGTGTTTGCGTTCAATAACAGAATTCTATTCCGACCGGGCCACACAAGAAAACTGATGGATAACCCCATGCTGCTTAAAAAACTCAGTAAAACTTAGTTCTGGCGCATTGTCTGATCTAAAAATCTTTACTTGCTTGTTATACTGAGTTTCGACGATCTTAAAAAATTGGAGAACTATATTGATCACATCCGACTTATGTCGAAGTAAAAATGCCTAAGTATAACGACTATGGTCATCAATAAGAGTTAAAAAATAGTGGTGCCCACAATGGAAAACAGGTGTAAAGGGTCCCCAAACATCAGCATGTATTAATTCAAAAGAAGCAACATACCTATTATTATTAGAAGCAAAGCTCAAACGACGTTGTTTTGCCAAAGGGCATACATTGCAATGAGAATAAATTCTTTAAAGCACCTAATATTGTCAGCAAGGGATGTCCAAGTTGTCCATAAAGATTCCGAATAGACATTCCTTACGGTGCATATAGTGTTTTGTGTTGGTACATCCATCACATACAGTCTTTCATAGAGTTCACCCTTCCCAATCATCCTCAAAATGGACTTGTCCTGAATCATGCAACTGTTACCTAAAAAATAACATATAATTTGTCTTCAACAGTCAAAATACTCACAGACAACAAATTATAACTGAATTCAGGAACATACAAAACATTCTTTAGAGTTATGAAGCCACTTATTACTACTGTACCAGCCAATTGTACACTAATTTGTTTCTTATCAGGAAATACCACGTTAGTTTTGATCGGATGGATATTAGAAAAAACATCCTATGAATAACAAATGTGGGTTGAAGCCTCTGAATCCAAAATCCATCGACAAGTTGTCATAAGTGAGGAAGAGACAGAACCTGCCATATGGTTATGAGTGGATTTAGTATGTCCTTTGCTTGGGAGTTGAGATTGCAGACGGTGTAACAATGAATAAATAGTGGTTGATTCCTCGCTCGAAATGCTTATTGAGTCAGATGAACCTACTACTTGATTAACCGAACTTAAAAAATCGATATCCTGCTTTGAAAAAGTTTGTTGACCATGCTGAGCCTCCGATGAACGAGAATTATCGTTACGCTGACGATATCCTAGCGGGTACCCATACAGTTTGTAGCACTTGTCAATTGTGTGCCCTTGAAGTGAGCAGTGGGTACAGACTAGTTGTTGCCCCCTTCCTCGCCCGAAATTAGTAGATGATGAAGAGAGAGTCTTGGCTGCTAGAGCAACAACTGAAGACGGGGCAAATGAATCATGTTTATGTTCTGCCTCTTGAGAAATTAGAGAAAAAGCTTTATTAACAGGCGGTGGTGAATCCATGAGCAATATCTGCGAGTGGGAGTGAGCATAATCATCGATGAGTCCCATCAAGAAACTTATTAGATACTTGAACCGAACAAACTTCTCAATGGTCATATTCCCATCGTACTTACATAACCCGCACATACAACTGGGATGATATGAGACATATTCATCCCATAAACCTTTTATCTTGGGGAAGTAGTTTGTCACAGATTCTTGTCCTTGTTTTAGAGAGGTTAGAGCACGCTTTAAATGAAAAATTCTAGACCCATTTCGTAGCTGAAATCGGTCTTTTAAGTCCAACCAAACTGCCCTAGTAGAATAAAAAAAAATAATAGAAGAAGAGATAGACTTGGAGATGAAATTTAATATCCACGCGATCACCACATGGTTGTTTCTCGTCCATAAAGACAATAGTTCTCCACCCTCTACTTAACGGTCTAGGTTTCTTCTTGGTTCCTTAGGTATGTTTCCTAGTTAATTCGGTTGTTTCGTTGGGCCGTTAGGGGAGTTTTAGCCTTGAGGGGCATTTTGGTAATTTTAGCTTTAGGGGCTACTTTGGTAATTTATTGGGTTTCAGGGTCGTTCTAGCATTTTGCTAAGACAGGGGCTGTTTTTGTGATTCACAGGGCATCAGGGTTAGTTTTGCATTTTTTAGGGAAGAGTGATTATTTTGGTTAATTAAAAGAAAGAGGAATTAAAAAGAAAATGAAAAGAAAAAGGAAAATAAAAAGGGTTCTGAGTTTGGTCGATCAAAAGCAAAGGAGCCAAGAGGAATTCGACTTCTCCTCCATTCCTTCTCCTCTCCATCCATCCCTTGTCCTCTTCTCCTTTTCTTCTTCATTGTCACCGCTAAGAGCATCACCACCAAGCCTTAGCCACCGATCGATGAGCCTCACCTCGTCGAGCAGCCACCCGCACGCATCGCAGCCCCATCGATGCCCATCTGCAGCCTTGCCATCGCTGCTGCTCACCCACACTCACACACGCCCTTCGCCGAGTAGCCCCAGCCGCTCGCCCGCACCATCGCTGTCGCAGCTGCTCGCCCGCACCATCTCTCTGTCGCACTGCATCACCTACAGCCCCACACGCAAGCAGCCCAGCCACAGTGTAGCCTCGCCGCAGCCGTGCCGCATATCCAACTCGCTCACGACCACATGCGTACAGCCTCGCTCTGCCACACACGCCCACGCAGCCGTGCCTTGTCCTTGCCGCAGCGTTGGCCTTGTGGTGCCGAGCCTACCATTCGGTTTGGGTAACCTCTATTCCCGAGCCTTGTTGCTTTTGGATAGCCTAGCTAATCATTTGTCTGTTTGGATATTAATTACATGTTATTATTACTGTTAGGTTGTATTCTAAACGTGTTGGTATCTGCAGCTTAAGGAGCATCTTTATTGCCGTTTCATTTATTTCAAGTAAGGACTTCTTGTCGTGGTTGTGTGAACCCTGCGTGACTATGCATTGATAGTATTGTATGCTGCCTATTTTACTGTTTTACGAGCATGTCTTAGTGGATAGGTTGTTGTGATATCCTGACTGTTTGAGAGCATGCCTTCACTTACTGTGACATGTCTGTTAGTACCATGCTAGGGTTTCTCGTCTTTTACCGTTAAGCCATTGTGATCTGCTGTGAACTGAACAAGTTAAATTCTTAGCATAGCTTCGGTTAGGTTGTCATCATCTAGAGGCTGAGAGCGGGCACGACGTATGTTGCCTCCACCGGTTTGGGACCAGCGATGATAGATTCCTGCACCCGATAGTCGGTCATAGAGTAGCTACCACTCCGACATAAGCCTAGTCTATGGCCTGCTAGAGCGGGGTCTTTCCCTTGGTGTAAGCCTACCTTGGGACGACCTTTAGCTTCAAGCATTGGTGTGAACAGGCTGCCACAGTTGGGTGCCGAGGGCCTTCCACCAGCTGTGGATCAGTGGCACCATTCCAAATTTAGTTAGGCATGGGTACCTGGATCGGTGTAGTTTGTACAGGCCTACATTTACCCGATTTACAGCAGTATGCAGTGTGCGCGCACACGCATTAGATGCCGAGAGGACGGCTCCCTCGGGCTAATGTCGTCAGTACATCATCCCGTTCCTATTTAAAGCCAGACACTTAAGGACTCACCCAAGTGTCCAGGATCAGTTAGAGAGCTGGTCATCTAGCCGAGAGTTAGAGATTCTCGAGGTTTGGGAGTTATTTTGTTAACTCAAGTTTCTGCATCTGGTTGGTAAGCTGTATTGCATGTATGCTAGGATGCTAGATGATGTGTTGTTTGCGTACTGTACCCCGGCTGGAAATTCTTACTGAGTGCCTTCGTACTCACCCTTATTTCTGTGGTTTTCCACCAGGTAATTTGGGACATCACGGGGACGGCTAGAAGAGGAGCTGATGGATCATGGGAGTCCGCTGTCCAGCTTAATTACTTAGTGTTATTTGTTTCAGCATGTAGTCAAGAACTGAGTTCCCGTTTCTTTTTACGGTTTATGTTTTGAACCTGTTTTTAATAATCTCTGGCTAGATGATTAAAGTTGTATTGGTTTATACCTATGGGTTTTGGACTATTTATCTTTCTTAATAAATGATTGAGTTCCTTTCATGTTTTAAATTAATTGAATGGTTTTAAATTCATGCATGCTGAGTAAGAACCACTTTTAGAAATGTTTTAGAAGTCGGGTTCTTACACTCTAGACGCGGTATGGAACCATCAATAAATCCCAATTTATTTCGAATAAAGAAAGCGATAAGCATGGACCTGCTCCAGGTGACATAGTTATCATCCACAAGAAATTCTGAAACTAACACTAAGTTTAACATGTCACTGTGATGGAGATAATAAAAACTTTGTGAACCATAACCTGGAGGTTTAATAGGACCTCCACTGCCTTGGCCTTGAACCAATGGTTGGGTACCTTTAACAGCAACTCCACTGGCAGCAACTTCTTCCAATGTAGAATCGATTTGTGGAAACTCCATTGTTAGAAAATAATGGTAATAATTTAAAAGGGAAAAAGATGAAACCTGCAATAACCACAAAATTAAATGGGCCCACTGTGCAATCTCATCGATGTGGATAGGAATGTAGTGATGAAATGGTTGACGAAATCCCTAAAATAACTTATGTAATAACCCTATGTTTCCTTTAAAGTTATATGAGAAAGGTGGGTTTTTGTATGAATTTTAATGGATAAGGGCATTTTAGTCATTTCCTTTGGAGATATTTAATGAAATTTTAAAACCCCAGGGCTGCTTCATTCCACTATTCACGCCGTCAGACCCTCATAGAAAATCGTGCGCCTTCTTCTTCATCTGGGCGAGCATCTGCGTCATCTTAGTTCGCTGGAGTTAATGTCGTCGCTTGAAGGTCAGATTTCGCGCATTGTGGGTCTTATCTAGTGTGTGTTGTGTTGGGGGTTACGTCGAGGAGCAGCACTAACGAGCTTCGTGGGTTCCGAGCAGTCTCAGCAATGCCACTTGTTTAGGTTTGGAGTGTCATTTGCAAGTTCGTCGCCGTCATCAAGCTTCGATCGAGGGTGCGCCATCGTTGTGGAAGCAACAACTACAATTCGTCATGGGTTTGAGTCGTGACTATCTGTGTCGTCGTCGTCTAAATCTTGGTTCACGTGCTGTAGTTTAGAGGTGGTTCGAGCAGCACCGACGGTGCCGTCTGGGTTCAACCGCCGTAAGAGTCACTGCCGACGAAGCTCAGGTAAGTTTATTTTGGGTTGGCATCTAAATAAAAAAGAAGATGTGTGTTTGTTTTCAAGGATTTGAGTTATTTAAATGAGGTTTAAGGAGTGTTTGTTTCAAGTTTAAACTTATTTAAGTTATGGATAAGGTTGTTTGTTTACAAGCTTAAGTTTATTTAAGTCATGGACAAAGCATACTTGGTTATGGGTTTAAGAATATTCAAGTTATGGATAGATGATGTTTGTTTGCTGGTTTATGGCTATTTAAGTTGAGAATAAAGGGTGCTTGTTTGCAGGTTTAAAGTCATTTTAAATAAGTTTTAAGCATGTTTGGTTAGAGTTGAACTTATTTAAAATGTGGATTAAGGTTGTTTGGCCAGTGGTTTAAAATAATTCAAGTTATGGATTAATGGTGTTTGGTTTTGGGTTCGTTGCTTGGCTGAGTTTTAAATGGTAAGTTGACCCTTTAACTTTTATGTTGACCTAATTTAACCCGAGCCATTCTCTGTTCTTCGAGCCGAGTTTGTGAGGCGCGTGTAGCCGCCGGGTGCCGTCGGGACACATTTTTTTAGGTTCTTCCCTGCTTGATAAATTTGATATTCTGGATTCGATTTTAATGGTCTGAGGTGCTAGTTTTGACCAGTTTGTTCATTTTAGGGTTTGGAGTTGTGTTTTACTATTTAGAACTTTTAGTGGATTTTTGGAGAGTTGTTAGTGGATTGTCCAAGGTAAGGGACCCTTTCCCCCCTTCTCGAGGACCTGTGGTTAATACATGTACCAGTTTACTTGCATTAGTTGATTTTTCTGATTGTAGCATAACCATGTGCATTGTATGTTGCATTTGATTGCATCGAGAGCATATACATTTCATGCCTTGTCT
>JBBMKA010073327.1:0-15434 GCA_037833695.1 Sechiopsis laciniata | reverse complement strand
AATTGTCTTCATTCCCGGAGCAACTCTTCCAAACATGGCTGCCCTCTTAATTCAAGGGTTCTTGCTTCATTATAAGCTTGGATCTTTGGACTAAGAATTAGGGTTGCCTTATCTCTATGACTCGAAAAGGTGAGCACTGATCCACAGCAGGTGGGAGGCCCTCGACACCATATTGTTGCAGCCTGAATCACACCAACGCCTGAAACTAAGGGTCGTCCTAAAGCAGGTTTGCACCAAGGAAAAGACCCCGCTCTAGCACGCCACAAACTAGGCTTATTCTGGGGTGGTAGCTACTTCACACCCGACTATCGAGGTTAAGGAATCTATCTTCACAGCCCGACCGGTGGGGACACGTACGTTGGTCCACTCTCAGCCTCTGGATGATGACATCCTAACAGGATCTAGCTAAAAGGAAGCACCCTAGAGCTAACAGAGTTCAGCATCAAAACATTGCACAATAACATACACCATATCACAATCACAGATACAAGCAGTCACTGCAAACAGAGTAGTTCAATCCAGGGTACATCAATTTACATTCCAGGTCCTATCAGACAAGTCATTCAATCCTATCCACTAGCACATATGCAACAATAAACCTGCAAAAGTCTATCCAATAATAAGTCCATACAATAGATAACCTGCACGAGCCTATCCACTAACATGTACATTGAACAGGCAATAAACAAGCAAAGCCTATCCACTAATATGTTCATTAAACAGGCAAGCAGTAAACAGACAACCTATTCACTAGCATATTCAGTAAACCGGGCAAGCAGCCAAACAGAACCAATCCACTAACATGCTCAGTAAAATAGTAACAAAGAACTAGGAGGCCATCAGTGGGAAGTGCAGGGTCCACACAAGGACAAGGAATCCTTACCTTAAAACTGGAAACAGACAACAATAGATACTTGCTCCTAGAGCTGCAGAACCAACCACACAAGAATATGTACCCTAGCCAAATAATGATAATAAATAACAACAATCAGCCAACTAAATAGTTACAATAAACTAGGCATCTAACAACAGGTCTCGGGAAGCAAGGTTACCCAAATCGAGAACCAGACAGTAACTCGCGAAGACGATGCTGCTGCTTCGGAGGTTTATTGGGGCAAAACTCTGCCTGGCAAAGAAGCACACTGCTGAAGGCACGAGGCACGGCTGATACAGATTGTGCGGCACGGGGCTGCGCTGGAGTCTACGCGGGCAGGCGATCAGGATCACTAGGGAGACGGCTGGGCGTGCGACTGGGCAAAGCAGACGAGTGCGTGCGGACGGCCGCGATGAGATCGGCGATGGACGTTTGCACAGAGGCCGAGGGTGTTGCTGCGAAGCGGCAATGCGAGCAATGGTGAACAGAGACTGAAATCGACAAGGTTACGGGCGATCGATGGCTGTGATCGACGATGCACTGAGGTTGGGCGTGGGTAGAACGACGAGTATGAACGAGCTTGGCAATGCAGCGACAAGGCGAGACGTGTGGGCTGGTCTCAGCGGCGAAGTTTGTTGCTTGGCGATGGAGGATTGATGGCGACAATGGAGAAGAAGGGGAAGGGCTGAAGAGATCGATTGGAAGGAAGAAAAGTTCTAGGTTTTTTTTTCTCTTCTTTTGATCGACACAGCAACAGAAAATAAAGTCCCTTTTTCTTTTCTCCTTTAATTAACTCTTTTAACCCAAACCCTTTTTAACAAAACAAGCCCTTTTCGTCTAAACGCAAATCTAACCCCCAAGCACCTGAAATCACAAAACAGCCTAACTGAGTAAAAATACAGAAACGACCCTGAAGCTCCATAAATTACTGAACTTACCCTAGGGGTAAAATGACTGAAATGCCCCTGAAGGCTAGAACTGCCCTAACGGCCCAATAGAACAACCGAAACACAAGGAAAACATACCTAAGGAATCGGGATGAAAACCTGGGCCGTTACAATACTCCCTCCTTTTATGACTTTCGTCCTCGAAAGTCCTTAAGACTGAAACAACTTTGGGTAGTGAGTCCTTATCTCATCTTCCAATTCCCAAGTTGCTTTCTCGCCTTTCTAGCATCTCCACTGTACCTTAACCAAACTGATCTCCAGGTTACGCAAGGTCTTGCGCTCCTGGGCTAGAATCTACATAGGCTTCTCCTCGAAACTCAAATCCTTGTTCAGCTCTAACTGCCTATAATCAACTACATGAGACAGATCTGCCACATACTGGCGTAACATCGAAACGTGGAAAACATTATGCACTGCTTCCAAAGACGGGGGCAAAGTCGAGCGGTAAGCAACTGAACCAATCTGCTCAAGGATCTCGAAGGGGCCCACAAACCTGAGACTCAACTTCCCACGCTTACCAAATCTTAAAACTCCACACATCGGTGCCACTTTCTGAAACACATGCTGACCCACGTCAAACTCTAAGTCTCTACACTGAACATCGGCATAGCTTTTCTGTCTACTCTGCGCTGTCAACATATGAGCCCTAATTTTCTAAACTACGTCGTTAGTCATCTGTAACAACTTGGGACCCAAAACCTGTCTGTCACCAACCTCTTTCTAGAACACTGGAGATCTACAACGCTTACCATACAAGGCCTCAAACGGAGCCATCTAAATCGTTGATTGATAACGGCTATTGTAAGCAACTCCAACAAGTACAGATACTGGTCCCAACTGCCCGAAAACTCTAACACACAGGCTCGCAACATGTCCTCAAGAATCTGATTCACCCTCTCTGTCTGCCCATCTGTCTGAGGGTGAAACACGGTTCTGAAACTACATTCAGTACCAAAACTTTTCTAGAGTGCCCTCAAGAAGTGAGAAGTAAAATGGGAATCTCGATCAACACAATCTTTGCTTGCACCCCATGGTACCGAACGATCTGCTTTAGAAATAACTGTGCCCACTGTTCCACGGTATAAGTGATCCTATCGGGAATGAAGTGCGCACACTTGGTCAAACGATCAACAATAACCAAGATTTGAGTAAACTCTCTCAGTGTCCTCGGCAACCCAGAAATGTAATCCATGGAGATCTCCTCCCACTTTCACTGAGGCATGCTCAGTGGTTGCAACAAACCTGTGGGTTTTTATCTAGGAGCCTTCACTTGCTGACAAGTGGACACCGGCTAACAAACTCTGCAATTTCTCTCTTCATGTTACTCCACCAGAAGGTCTGCTTAATATCCTAATACATCTTAGTACCCCTTGGGTGCCAAGTAAACGGGGAGCTGTGAGCCTCAGTAAGCAACTCAGCTCGAAGTCCAGCATCTGCTGGCACACAAATGCATCCTCTAAATCTCAAACCACCATCTAGTGCTACCACAAAATTAAAATCACCGTCTGCCTGAACCCTGGCAATCAATCTGCTTAACTTGGGATCACTCAGCTGGCCATCAATGATCCTCTGTCTGATCGAAGGCTGAACAGTCAGCTGGGCTACCCTGGTAGTAACCTCTCCCAACAACACTACTATACCGGCTCGCTCGAACTCTTTCCGTAATGGAAGCTGGGAACTCAACAAGGCTGTGGAATGCGACGTCTTTCTGCTCAGGCATTAGCCACAACATTGGCCTTACCCGGATGGTACAAGATCTCACAGGCATAATCCTTTATCAACTCAAGCCAACAACCGTAGTCACTTAATAGATCATCCAACAAGCTACTTCGAGAACTCTGATCTACCAACCAACAGAACTTGTAGCAACTACAAACAAGGCCAAGGAAAACCAAAAGCTCTTCAACCAACTCTTGATACATCACCACTATGTCAACCAACTCGTCTCTAGCTCAAAACTAGATCACCAACCAAAGCATCAGTAAGTAACTGGGAACTGAGCTTGAGAATGACTTCGATTGCTAAAACGTAATCTAAACAAAATCAATAAGGCAACTCTTGCCACAAAGCCAATGACAAGACTCCTGCGTCCAGCTCTTAACCTAAATGACTTCCTCCTTTAAACTTAAGCTTAAAGTATGACAAAACCATAAGCATCATGCATGAAACATCTTGACCAAGCATAAACAAGCTACCAAAACACAATCCTCAAAACAACGAACCATTAGGGCCAGGTGCAACATAACTAGCAAGGCTTCCTCAAAAGTCAAGACTTGGAACCCGCACTAGGCGCCACCACAAACCTCAGGTGGAACAAAAGAACTTCCAAAACCTTAAATGGTCAAACATCTTTTAGCAAGACAACAAAAAGCTCTTAAACTAAACCATCCACTACCTGTTGTTAGAACAACAAACACTCGAATTTAACAGTCACAAACTTCAGCTCTCTCATGGACAAAAGTTTTCCATCCACTCACAACCGGATTGCGGCTCTTTACAAAGAGGAACATACTAAGAACAAAAGAAACACTACCACCACTTAACGGTCACGTTCGAGCAAAAGCGATGAACAACCACTGAGCTTTTAAGACAATCTCCCCTTGAAAACAACAATCATTAAAAGCACAACCTTAGATACAACCAAGCTCAACCTTATGTTACAACTCCAAGCCAACTCGAAGATTACCGTTAAACCAACTCTAGCTTGGCAACTGACAACAAGGCTCCACCCGAGCAATTGAAAACTCAATGCCTGGGTCTGACTGAGCTCTGGCAAGGATATCTGATTCTCAACTAGCTTAAGGTCCTAACAACGACCCTCAAACACTTACTGCCGTATAGACGGTCTAACAGCCAACTCCCTAAAGCATCAACCTCTTCAGTATCACAACTGCACAAGTTAGCTCTAACTTTCTAGATAAAGGGCAAGAGACCAGACCGCTGCAGAATGTGTCGTCCTCTTACTCAAAGCATCAGCCACATAGTAGCTTTACCCATGGTAAGGATCTCAATAGCACTCTTAGCAACACCAGTCAACAACTGCACGATGTCTTGGCATCCACACCTTGCTCAGTCCCATCTGAGCTTTAACACCACAACAACAAGGATTCTTACTATCCAAAGTCAAGTTCCAACCGAATAGCTCTTGTCTGAAGACAAACAATCCACAGCAAGTAGAATATGTACGTAATCTCAAGCTAAGGGCACTTTTCAGAGTAGTATCCTTGAACTAGAACCCCAACATTTCCAAAAACTAAGCACAGTCTCGTTCCCAAAAGAATCAACTCTAACGTGGTTTCTAATAACCACTCACAGCGGGAACAAGCTACTCACAAGCACACATGTGAGTATAATGACTAATCATATACTGAAGATCGAAGTCTAACCGACCCTCACAGAGATGCGACCATCTAACTCCCAATAGAGTCACAACTAACAACTGAACACCAAGAGTTCAACTCTACACGTGTTCACAACAACAGCGGGCAAACCTAAATCTACACAGAGTGTATTAACAACATGCATGTACCTTGAACTGTCGCATTTACCGAGTGTGCCCTACAATAGAAGCATCCATCACCTGGCTCTGCTAGAATCTAAGTATTCACACGGGTACTTGATTACACTAGCTAGAAAAATAACGCAGTTGGCCGCAACAGAAGCACACAAACTTTAAAGTGCTATCCATTACGTGGATAACCTTCAACACACTCTACCTTTAACTCTCACCCAACCCTCAGGTAACTTAGGGAAGTATACTGTCGGTCAGTCCTCGCACATCTTTTCTCTTGTGCCCATCTGACTACCAACAGTAAGGTCACTTGTGCTACATGAATAGGTGTCACAACTAGCACGACCGGTGCAACATCTGGAGAAACAGGTTGTACTCCCAAATAGATCATATAAATCATCTGCACAAACAGTGCGAACTGGACATGAACCTAGGCCTGCACCCAAGCTTGGTGCGAAATAAGCAATCTCCAGCCACATCTCCAAGTACTGCCACTAACAAAACTCTAAGTACTGATGCTGGTAGAACATGCAAGGTCACAACCTCGGGTGACGGAAACACAAACAACCCGCACAAGAAACTCTAGACTTAAACAATCTGGCCTTTGGCAACTCAGGCTACCCCTCTTTAACTGTAACACGAAAGGTCGAAGCAAACTCCATTTCAGGAGCGGCACTCTGGGGCGGTCAACCCCTACACTTTCCCTCGGGAAACAACTGGCGCCAACGATAGCCTATGGACGGGTTCACGCTAAATGAAGCCTCCTCAATCATGGGCTCTATGCCACCAGCTCTAATGGCGGCACCTGTTGTTCTGACCCCTCTGCGGGTAACTCGTCAAACATGCTTTGCTCGTTCTCTATGCCCAAACACATTCGGTTAGTCCCTGCTTGGACCAACACTGCCAACAATAAACTAAAACAAGTATGCTAAATGCAAGTACTGTAAACAAAACCCTTAAAACAATTAACTTATGACATACCTGACGGCTGTTGGAGTGCTGATGATCATGGGGACAACGACCTAACTTAGTAGGTCAGTCTACAGAATCTATGACTCTGAGCTCTGATACCAACTGTAAGAACCCGACTCTAATGCATTCCTAAATATGGTTCTTACTCAGCATGCATTAATTTAAAACATGTAAAATCCGACAATTAAATAATTCAGCTGGAAATCAACTTTTATTAACAAACAAAAATCCAAATAAAAGTTTATTCAAAACCAATACAAAGGAATCCCCTGGCCAGAGTTTATTAAAAATAGTTCTAAAACCAATTCCGTAAACACCCTAACATGCTGAATCTGTAATAACTGAAAGAGATGATGCAACAGACTCCTATGATCATCCAGCTCCTCCTCTAGCCATCCCGATGTTGTCCCAAGTTACGTGGTGGAAAAATCACACAAAATAAGGGTGAGTACAAAGGCACTAAGTAAGAATCCTCATCTGGGGTACAGTACACAAGTCTCAACAGAAGTACAATCATAGCATGCTTAAACCATCGAGATTTTCTAACTCTCTGCTAAGGATCCATTGTGGATCTCCAAATGGGTTATTAATATAACCCCCAAAATTTTGAGAGTCTCTAACTCTCGGCTAAGGTGATTAGCTCACTATGCTGATCCTGGACACTTGGGAGAGTACCCAAGTGTTGGGCTCTAAACTGAACGAAAAGGTGTACTGATACACTAGCCCGAGGGAGCTCTCCTTCCGGCATCTAATGCAAATACGCCCACACCGAATGCTCCTGCAAACTGGATAAATGTAGGCCTACACAAACTATGCCGGTCCAGATGTGCATGCCTATGACTTAAAAAGGTGAGCACTGATTCACAGTAGGCGGGAGGCCCTCGGCACCATACTGTGGCAGCCTGAGTCACACCAACGCTTGAAGCTAAAGGTCGTCCCAAGCCAGGCTTGCACCAAGGAAAGGACCACGCTCTAGCAGGCCACAAATTAGGCTTATGCCGGGGTGGTAGCTAATCCACACCCGACTGCTGGGGGTAAGGAATCTGTCCTCACAGACCGATCGGTGGGGACACGTACGTTGGTCCACTCTCAGCCTCTAGATGATGACAACCTAACATGATCTAGCTAAGAGAAAATACCCTAGAACTAACAGAGTTCAACAACAGTATTGCACAATAAAACATACATAAATCACAATCACAGATACAAAGCAGTCACGACAAACAGAGTAGTGCAATCTAGGGTACATCAATCTACATGCCAGGTCCTATCAGACAAGTCATACATTCCTATCCATTAGCACATGACCATACATCAATACTTTGAAAAAGCCTATCCACTAACATGTTCATACAACAGATAACCTGCAAGAGCCTATCCACTAGCATGTTCGTTAAATAGGCAAGCAATAAACAGACAAACCTATCCACTAGCATATTCAGTAAACAGGGCAACCAACCAAACAGAACCTATCCACTAACATGCTCAGCGAAACTGTAACAAACAACTAGGAGGCCATCAATGGCAAGCGCAGGGTCCACACATGTAAGCACCCACTCTAAAAATAATCCTAAACCTGGTTCTTACTCAGCATGCATGAATGTAAAAGCATTTAAGACAACTTATGCAAATAAAAACTCATTGAAATTAAAATCTTCCAAACATAAGCTTGTTAAAAAAAACAAGTTCCTGGCAAGTAATTTTTATTCAAAAAACCATAAATAGTTTTAAACCACAATATACAAAATCCTTCTATGGACTCCGTGTCCAACTACATGCTGAAAAAAAAAATAAAAGACATAACAAAGTACGCCAGCAACTCCCATGATCATACAGCTCCTCCTCTAGCCGTCTTAGTGCTGTCCCAAGCTACCTAGTGGAAAAACCACAGAAAATAAGGGTGAGTACAAAGACACCCAGTAAGAATCCCCAACCGGGGTACATTACAAAACAACATCTCATCTAGTATCCAAGTATACATGCAAACAGTTACCAACACAGAATCCTTGGAATGAGTTGTCAATACAACTCCTGAGTCATCGGAAGTCTCTTACTTCCTGCCTAGTGATCAACTCAATAACCGATCTTGAATAGATATCCTCGAAGGCCTCATACCCTTGGCCAAATGACCAACTCAAAATCTGATCCCAAACAGATATCCTCGAAGGTCTCATACTCTCAGCCAAGTGACCAACTCAAAAGCTGGTCCTGACCAGCTCTCCAAACTGGTTTTAGGACATCTGGGAGAGTACCTGGTGTCTTGCTCTAAACTCAGAAAGGAAATGGTGTACTCACGAACATTAGTCCGAGGGAGCTCTCCTCCCAGTGCCTAACGTGTGTGCACGCACACCGTATACTGCTGTAAACCACGTAAAAGTAGGGGCCTAGGGATAAACTACGCTGGTCCAGGTATGCATGCCTAAAGACTCAGAAGCGGTATAACTGATCTACAATAGTGCGAGGCCCTCGACACTCAACTGTAGTAGCCTGAATACCACCGACGCCTGAAGCTAAGAACCGTCCTGGGCAGGCTTGCACCCATGATGGGCTCCGCTCTAACAAGCTACAGACTAGGCTTATGTCGATGTGGTGAGCTAGACCACACCTGGCTGTCGGGGGCAGGATCCTGTCCTCGTTGGTCCCAACTTGTGGGACAAATTACTTTATGTCCGCTTTTAGCCTCTGGATGATGACAACCTAACAAGTTCTATCTAAGAATACTCAACCCTGTTCCCTAACAATCAAACATGCTCAACAACATATAAACCCTAGCATGGTACTACGAGCTTAAACAGGAATCAAAGCATGATGGAAGAATAAACCTAGCATGGCACTAACATGTGGAAACATGAACAATACATGCTTGCAGAATAGAACAACATACAATCCTATCCACTAACATGCTCGTAAACCGTAAACAGGCAAACAAGAATGCAATCAATGTATATTTCGCAGGGCCCACATAACCTCGGTAAGAAATCCTTACCTAAAAACAAGCAAAAAATCACAAACAGATAATAGTGCTCCTTGAGCTGCAGAACCAAACGAACCTAGCAAATATTAATAACAACAATAATTAAACTCTAACATCTAGCAGCAAACGACCAACACACACAAGGCTCGAAAAATAATACCCCTAAATCAAGAAGACAGGCTCGACTATAGGCTTCAGCAAAGGCGAAGTCTTGTGTGCGGCGAATGAGGCGCGGCTGGTGCAAAGCTAGGTGAAGGTCGAGGTTGCAGGCAGACACGAAGGGTGAACATTTCACTGAGACAATGTAACGGCCCAATTTTCCATTTCGGCTCCCCAGGTATGTTCGGTTGTTCATTCGGTTGGGCCGTTAGGGCAGTTTGAGCCTTTAGGGGCATTTTGGTAATTTTGCCTTCAGGGTTGGATTTGTAATTAATCAGGATTTCAGGGCTATTTGTGTTAATTACTGAGTTCGAGTTATTCCTTCAGTTTCAAGTTTCCAGGGTTAGTTATTTTTGGGAAGAGGTCCCTTTGGAGAAAAGAGATTAAAGAGAAAAAAATAGTTGTTTAAGCTGCCTTCGCCAAGACTCAAAGGCTGGTTGGATTTTGGGAGATTTCGACACGTGGAAAAGAGGTCCCTATATAAGAATGATTTTCCTCATTTCTTTCTTTCTTCTTCTTATTCTTTTACCGAGAGCTCTCCCTCTTCTTCTCCACCATTCGCCGATATCAAGTTCGCCCAAACCCTAACGGCCTTCACACTTTATCAATCCTTGCCGCATCCCCATGGGTCCGTTTACCCTTACCGTGCAGTCACCGAGTTTAGCCATTTTGCCCTTCACGCCATCACAGCATCGCCAGGCAGGCACGCAGTTCGCCTAGTCCATTCGCTGTGCCGCTCGCCCCAGCCACAGCGTCACCCCGAGTAGCCTGTTTGCCCAGCATCTCACCGAGCTCTGCCGCTCGCCTCACCTCGCCTTGCTTCACATAGCTACACGTTTACCCGTGCTCGCCAGCCCGTGCGCGCTTCACCTTCCCCTTCACCGAGGCCTTGCTGTCAAGCCTGTTCTTTTCAGTTTTGGGTAATTGCTTCCCGATCCTTGTGCCTTTGGTACCTAGTGTTGTTTAGCTGTTAAATATTAATTGTGTTCTTATTAATTGCTATGCCTAGGTTGTTACTCGTGTTGGTATTCTGCAGCTCAAGGAGCATTGTTTTGTGTATTCGTTCTATTTACTTTCCAGGTAAGGATTTCCTTACCGGGGTTGTGTTGACCCTGCCCTTGCCACTGATAGATTCTGGTTGTGTGTTACTATTTTCTGAGCATGTTAGTGGATAGGTGATTGAACGATATTTCTGTTGTTGAACTTATTAGTGGATAGGCTTGCCTGTTATTGCCTATTGATATACTTGTTAATGAATAGGTTATTGCTGGATATCTGATGTATGAACTTGTTAATGGATAGGATTGTATGGCTTGTCTGATAGGACCTGGCCTGTAGAATGATGTACCCTAGATTGCACTACCATGTTTGTGGTGGCTGCTTGTATCTGTGACTGTGATATGCTGTATGTTATTGTGCAATGTTATTGATGCTGAACTCTGTTAGCTCTAGGGTGCTTCTTCTTAGCCAGATCTTGTTAGGTTGTCATCATCTAGAGGCTGAGAGTGGACCAACGTATGTGTCTCCACCGGTTGGGTTGTGAGTATAGATTCCTTACCCCCAGCAGTTGGGTGTGGAGTAGCTACCACCCCGGCATAAGCTAGTTTGTGGCTGCTAGAGCGAGGCCTTTTCCTTGGTGTAAGCCTACCTTGGAATGACCTTTAGCTTCAAGCGTTGGGTGTGATTTAGGCTGCCACAGTATGATGTCGAGGGCCTTCCGCCTACTGTGGATCAGTGCTCACCTTTCCGAGTCATAGGCATGCGCACCTAGACCGATATAGTTTATGTAGGCCTACATTTATCCAGTTTGTAGGAGCATGCGATGTGCGCATATGTGCATTAGATGTTGGGAGGAGAGCTCCCTCGGGCTAGTGTATCAGTACACCTTTCCGTTCAGTTAGAGCCCAACGCTTGGGTACTCTTCCAAGTGTCCAAGATCAGCATAGTAAGCTGATCACCTTAACCGAGAGTTGGAGACTCTTGAGATTTTGGGAGTTATATTGATAACCCATTTGGAGATCCATAGTGGATCCTTAGTCGAGAGTTAGAGACTTTCGATGGTTTGAGCATGTTGTGAATGTACTTGTGTTGAGACTGCCATTGTGATGTTGTTCTGCTTGTATGCTAGGATGCTAGATGATGTGACTTGCGTACTGTACCCAGGTTGGGGATTCTTACTGAGTGACTTTGTACTCACCCTTATTTCTGTGGTTTTTTCACCAGGTAACTTGGGACAGTATCGGGGTGGCTAGAGGAGGAGCTGACTGATCATAGGAGTCCGCTGCATAGTCTCTTTCAATTGTTTTATGTTTTCAGCATGATTAGACTATTTTAAAGAATTGATTTAATACTGTTTTCATATACTCTAGCCAGAGACTTTAAATTATATTGGTTTTAATAAGGGTTTTTGGATTGCTATTTTCCTATCAAAAGTTTAAGTTTCTGTTGTTTGTCTTACTTGTCGAATTTAAGGGTTTTTAAATTCATGCATTCTGAGTAAGAACCGGGTTTAAGACTATTTTAGAGTCGAGTTCTTACAATTGGTATCAGAGCTCAGAGTCATAGATTATGTAGACTGGCCTACTAAGTTAGGTCGTTTGTTCCCATGATCATCAGCATTCCACGACGGTCAGGTATGTCAAAAGTTCTTTTGCTAAGGGTTTTGTTTACAATACTTGCATCTAGCATACTTGCCTTATTTTCTTGTTGGCAATGAGAGTCCAAATGTAGATTAGTTTTATGGTAATGTGTAGATCGCTAGTGTGCCAGTCACATATAGAGGAGCAGGGACGTCGGGGACCACCAACCGAGGAGTTGGAGCTGAGCCAGCTGTAGATTAGACCATGTCCAGGGTTGACCCGATCAGTAGGCCACCTTTGGCCCCGGCTGTTGATTTGACGAGAGAGGGGGTAGAGCCTACCTTGCCTCAGAGTGAGACTCCTGGAGTAGAGTTTGCTTCAGCTATGAAAGAGATGATGGTTGGTTTTTTGGGTCAACAGAGAGAAAAGACTCAGGCACAGTTGGCCGCGCAGCGAGAGGAGTCTCGGGCACAGATAGCTCAGCTGACACAGTGCTGCAGCCATGAGAGTCATGGTTAGAGAGATGTTCGTTGAGCATCGAGCAGAGATTTAGGTGCAGATCTTGAGCATGTCCGATGGGCGAGATGCCAAAGGCAAGATTTATCAGTCTGGAGTTTTTGTACGAGTTATCGGTGTTAGCGTCACTAGAGGTTGTGACCTTGTTGGCCTATTTGTAGTAGGGCCTAGAGTTTTATTTTAGCAGCACTTCATGATGTGGCTGAAGAATGCTCGTTTGGCACCAAGCTTGGGTGCAGGCCTAGGTTCAGGCCCAGTTTGCACTGTTGTGCAGATGATTCTTACGACCTACGGGGAGGTTGAGCCTGTTTTTCCAGATATTGCACCGAACGTGCCAGTTGAAACATTTGATCATGTAGCACAAGTGATCCTTATTAGTAGTCAGATGGCCACGAGAGAAAAGATGTGCAAGGAATGACCGAGAGTATCATTCCCTAAGTTACCCAAAGTTGGTTAAAAGTTAAAGTTTAAGTGTGTAGAGTTGAACCCTTGGTGTTCAGTCGTTGGTTTTGCAGTGATTAGTCTTTGTACTCACATGTGTACCTGTGTGTAGCTTGTTCCAGGTGTGGGTTGTTATTGGAAACCAAGTTTGAGTTGATTTGTTTGGAGCAAGATTGTGCTTAGTTTTTAGAGAAGTTGGGCTTTCAGTTCGAGGATACTATCCTAAAAAGTGCCTTTAGCTTGAGAGTGCGGATGTATTCTGCTCGTTGTTGGATTGCTTATCGTCAGACAAGAGTTGTTAGTTGGAACGTGACCTTAGTTGGTAAGAACCCTTGTTGTTGTTTCGTTAGAGCCCAGATGGGACCAAGTAAGTTGTGGTTGACTAGAAACCACGCAGTTGTCGACTGGTGTTGTTAAGGGTGTTGTAGAGATCTTTACCTGAAGTTAAGCTACGAGGTGGCTGATGCTTTGAGTAAGAGGACGACACATTCTGCAGCCTGTTTGGTCTCTTGCCCATGTATCTAGAAAGTTGGAGCTAGCCAGTGTAGTTGTGTTGCTGAAGAAGGTTTTTCTTGTTTAGTCAGTCTTTACGGTAGTGTGTGTCTGAGGGTCGTTGGAAGGACCCTAAGCTCTTGGAGATCCTTGCCAGAGCTCAGTCAGACCCAGACAGTGAGTTTTTAATTGCTCGGTTGGAGCTTTGTTGTCAGTTGCCAAGCCAGGGTTAGTTTTGCGGTAATCTTCGAGTTGGCCTGGAAGTGCAACTTAAGATTGAGCTTGGTTGCATTTAAGGTGTTGCTTTAAATGATTGTGGTTTTCAAGTGGAGATTGTCTTTACAGCTTAGTGATTGTTTATCACTTTTGCTTGGATGCGACCGTGAAGAGGTGATAGTATTTTTTGTCCTTGGTATGTTCCTCTTGGTAAAGAGCCACAATTTGGTTATGAGTGGATAGAAACTTTTTCCGTTGAAAGAGTTAGAGTTTGTGACTGTAAAGCTCGAGTGTTGGTTGTTCTACCGACAGGTAGTGGATGGATAGTTCAAGATCTTTTTGTTGTCTTGTTAAAAGTTGGTTGACCATTTGAGGTTTTGGACGTCCTCTTGTTTCAGTCAAGGTTCGTTGTTGTGCAAGGCGTGTCGGTTCTAAGTCTTGACTTGTGAGGAAGCCTTGCTAGTTGTGTTGTATCTGACCCTAGCGGTTCGTTATTTTAAGAGTTATGTTTTTTAGCTTGTTTTATGCATGACGCTTATGGTTTTGTGGTACATTAAGCTTTAAAAGGAGGAAGTCCTTTAGGTTAAGGGTCTTGCTGCATTGCAGCACAGTTTGACGTAAGCCCCAGTTTGGCAGTTCCGGAGGGAACAAGTGGTTGTGTAGTGTGCCGGGATGTTTCCAAGTTTGGTTGGGGGTTTGCATTTTGATGCAGCATGGTAAGGTGAATGATGTATGCTTTACGTCAGCTGAAGCCCTTTGACAGGAAACTATCTGACTCATGACATGGAGTTGGCAGCTGTTGTGTTTGCTTTGAAGTTTTGGAGGCACTACCTGCATGGTGAGAGGATTCAGCTATTTACAGATCACCAGAGCCTTAACTACTTCTTCACTCAGAAGGAGTTAAACATGAGACAAAGGAGGTGGCTCGAGTTGGTTAAGGACTACGACTGTGAGATATTGTACCACCTGAGAAAGGCCAATGTTGTGGCTGATGCGCTGAGTAGGAAGACGTCGCACTCTATAGCTTTATTGAGTTCTCAGGTTCAATTGCAGAAAGAGCTCGAGCGAGCCGATATTACAGTTATGTTAGGAGAGGTTACCGCCAGGGTAGCCAGTTGACAGTTCAACCGTCGATTAAGCAGAAGATCATTGATGGCTAGCTGAGTGATCCCAAGATGGAAAGGTTATTTCAGAGAGTCCAGGAGGAAGGAGATTTTGACTTTGTTTTAGCACTAGATGTTCTGGTTGATGGATATGAAAAGAAATTTTTGTAGAGTTTGTTAGCCGGTGTCTCACTTGCCAGCAAGTGAAGGCTCCCAGACAGAAACCGATAGGCTTGTTGTAGCCGTTGAGTGTGCCTCAGTGGAAATGGGAAGAGATTTCGATGGACTTTATTTCTTGGTTGCCGAGGACGCCGAGAGGGTTTACTCAGATCTGGGTTGTTGTGGATCGACTGACTAGGAGTGAACACTTTATCCCCAGTAGAGTTAACTATACCGTGGAATAGTGGGCACAGTTGTTCTTGGAGTAGATCGTTCGGTTGCATGGTGTATCGGTGAGGATCAATTCAGATCGTGACTTTCGGTTCACTTCTCGCTTCTAGAGAGCGCTCCGAAGGGTTGTGATACAAATCAGACAACCGAACCATTGCATGTACCTGAAGGACCTATTACAACGAGCAAGGCAAAGAAGATTCAAGAGGCATATATATTACATCTTCAAAAGCTTGCCAATGCACAAGAAGAGATAAAGC